>CM056170.1:41410475-41579659 GCA_029691765.1 Entomobrya proxima
GACCAGGCTAAATGGGCTCTAGACCAGGCTAAATGGGCTCTAGACCAGGCTAAATGGGCTCTAGACCAGGCTAAATGGGCTCTAGACCAGGCTAAATGGGCTCTAGACCAGGCTAAATGGGCTCTAGACCAGGCTAAATGGGCTCTAGACCAGGCTAAATGGGCTCTAGACCAGGCTAAATGGGCTCTAGACCAGGCTAAATGGGCTCTAGACCAGGCTAAATGGGCTCTAGACCAGGCTAAATGGGCTCTAGACCAGGCTAAATGGGCTCTAGACCAGGCTAAATGGGCTCTAGACCAGGCTAAATGGGCTCTAGACCAGGCTAAATGGGCTCTAGACCAGGCTAAATGGGCTCTAGACCAGGCTAAATGGGCTCTAGACCAGGCTAAATGGGCTCTAGACCAGGCTAAATGGGCTCTAGACCAGGCTAAATGGGCTCTAGACCAGGCTAAATGGGCTCTAGACCAGGCTAAATGGGCTCTAGACCAGGCTAAATGGGCTCTAGACCAGGCTAAATGGGCTCTAGACCAGCTAAATGGGCTCTAGACCAGGCTAAATGGGCTCTAGACCAGGCTAAATGGGCTCTAGACCAGGCTAAATGGGCTCTAGACCAGGCTAAATGGGCTCTAGACCAGGCTAAATGGGCTCTAGACCAGGCTAAATGGGCTCTAGACCAGGCTAAATGGGCTCTAGACCAGGCTAAATGGGCTCTAGACCAGGCTAAATGGGCTCTAGACCAGGCTAAATGGGCTCTAGACCAGGCTAAATGGGCTCTAGACCAGGCTAAATGGGCTCTAGACCAGGCTAAATGGGCTCTAGACCAGGCTAAATGGCTCTAGACCAGGCTAAATGGGCTCTAGACCAGGCTAAATGGGCTCTAGACCAGGCTAAATGGGCTCTAGACCAGGCTAAATGGGCTCTAGACCAGGCTAAATGGGCTCTAGACCAGGCTAAATGGGCTCTAGACCAGGCTAAATGGGCTCTAGACCAGGCTAAATGGGCTCTAGACCAGGCTAAATGGGCTCTAGACCAGGCTAAATGGGCTCTAGACCAGGCTAAATGGGCTCTAGACCAGGCTAAATGGGCTCTAGACCAGGGTACATGGGCTCTAGACCAGGCTAAATGGGCTCTAGACCAGGCTAAATGGGCTCTAGACCAGGCTAAATGGGCTCTAGACCAGGCTAAATGGGCTCTAGACCAGGCTAAATGGGCTCTAGACCAGGCTAAATGGGCTCTAGACCAGACTAAATGGGCTCTAGACCAGGCTAAATGGGCTCTAGACCAGACTAAATGGGCTCTAGACCAGGCTAAATGGGCTCTAGACCAGGCTAAATGGGCTCTAGACCAGGCTAAATGGGCTCTAGACCAGACTAAATGGGCTCTAGACCAGGCTAAATAGGCTTTAAATCAGAGTAAATGAGCTTTAAACCGGAGTAAATGTGACAGTTAATTACAAATACATATCGTCTTTAGCAGCGAGCATCCTCAATTGGTTTACCATTGACTGGTTAGGTTTGTAATCATGGTTAACCCGCACAGAAACAGCACATAATATAATGTATTGCTTGTTGATTTAGAATACTCAATCAGTAGGTTAAGCATATTATACCTGGATCACGATCCAAAATGTGGATACCTTGTAAAACTGGTCACTTTTTGCCTTGCAAAACTTGTCACTAGCCTTGTAAATGTATTTCCCTGGAAACGCCTTGATTTTGGGTGTGTTCTATTTCATAAATACCTATATAAAAAAGCATGTTGTTATGTAAATTTAGAGCTGATTTTGATTACAAACTGGTAAGAACTTTTAAGAAACCAGCCTGCTTTCACTTTGTCTATATACCAATAGATTTTTGTGGTTTTATAATAGATAGATGAAGATGTAATCCAACGGAATAAAGATAGACCCGGTTGGTATTTAGAGATAATATAACTATTATGCTGATTTCAAAATTTTCAGGCAAGGCTGTGATGTTTTTGCGAGCGTTTGGACTCTATCTGAGTAACCTTATGATAATTTGCATCAGTCTGGACCGCTACAATGCTGTGATGTATCCTCTCCGCGCGATCAGGTCTTCAAACAGAGTCAACGTCATGCTGATTTCAGCCTGGATTACCGCAGCAGTATGTGCCATTCCACAGGTAAGATTCAACGATATGTTATAACAAGTGCTCCAGTTTGTTTTCTAGTTTAGATGTTAATGCATCAGCAACAGTTATATAATGCCCTTCACGTGCGTGGAAAAATGAAATATTTATTAATATTTAACTCTTTATTTAGCAGTTACGAGAAAGTGAAATAATTATCAACATATTATGATAGTGTGACAGGTTGACAATTACTAGGGGGATATTTTCAGTTGACCCTCAAAAAATATTTTGTTATCCCGCATTTTATCATGCCTAATCCTCATGAGTCAAAATATTAATCATCATTAGCCCTTTAATGATTTTTTGAGGGATAAACCATTATTTTTGCAGAAACGTATAAATGCATATAATGCTTGCATGCTGTTTGTATGAATGATAGAGAGGAGACTGGTAAACCCACAATTTGTCTCATATAATGGATATTTAATTGATGTAGGTGTGATTTTAGGAGAAGCGCAGCGAAAATTTGGGCATTAATGGTATTGAAACGTTCAGCTATACACAATTTGATTAAGTTAATATTTTTGAAATTTCACCCCCTTACCTATAACTTTTTCTGAAAAATTAACACAGGAGTGTTTTATCACTAAACTAACCAAAATACCTGCAAAAATATTCATTTGATACAGAAAAAACTACATTGTCTCAGGCAAATCACTCCTGGGTTAATAGTCCAGAAAAAAATTTAACTAGGCAAGGGTGGTAATTTCACTCTCATAGGGGTAAAATTATACAGGGGTCCACCGCGAGTATTTTGTTTTTGAACTATAATTTCAAAGTATTTGGGAGCCCGTGTGAAGAATTGCGCTCATGCCATGCTACAAAGATAACTGTTCGGAATTCTTAAAAATTAACTACATGTAATTAATGTACTACAGTTTTAAATTAAGGACAAGAACACGCTTGCGCGCTTGATTTGCCTTCTGAGGCTTCAATGCTTGAGGACCTAGACGTCCAAAGAAATGCAACAAGGCATTGATTAAGAAATAAATAAACACTGTTGTGTTGTTGTAAAATACTAATATCTAAATACATTGACAAAAATAATTGTTTATCCCTCAAAAAATCATTAAAGGGCTAATGATGATTAATTATTTGACTCGTGAGGATGAGGCATGATAAAACGCATGTGTAATAATGATTATTAGAGGGCAAATAATTACATGCCTTGTAAAAATGACATGTAATGTTATGCTAGAATGTTAAGACCGTAATGCTATATGCATTTATTAGAGTAACTTCATAGTGACAACAAGACTGTTCAATAAATGTAAACAAAAAATTATCAGTTTCATGACCGACGTGCAAGTACAAACATATCACTAGCATAATGAGCGCGAATCATACTCATGACCGTAGACCTATATGAGAAAAACAGTATATTAATTACTGTGACATAACTGTAAATGGATTCACAAAATACCGTCCACGATTTTTTCCCTTACCTACAACACAGAAACGTATGGACAGAAAAAAGCTGGTAACGGAGGCTGCACTGCATACAGCAACTGCTATGAAACGCACTGTACTACATTTCATCACAGAAACAAACGGCTCACACGGCTCACATGAACTGTGTGCACAAAATCGATCCATCATGTATGCTGAGGGCAGGTGTAATGGTTCTGGCCGTAGTACATGCACACGAACCTTTCATGTGATAAAATGTGTGATGCATGTGTGAAGGGAAGCATTCAGAAGTTAGGAGGACGAAGGAAGTTTAATTCTGATGTTTTTTCATACAAGCTTGTTTAATATTGATAGTAATTATTGCGTTACCAGCTTGTAGTGTCAACTACCCTTTAATATTAATACTGCTTTATTTATCAAAATTTCAATGAAGTACAAAGCCGCAGAAAAGTAAGTTGCTTTGACCATATTATCAAATTCTATTTCTGAAAGTCGTCAAGAGTGATTCAATAGAAGGTTATTTGCAAAGTCATCGTTTTTATTATTTCATTCTGTTTAAGTTTTTGTATTACCTTTTTTAATTTAACGAAGCTGTTGCCTGTAGTTTTTAATATTATTCTTGTTTGCATTTTATTCGAAAGTAGACTTACATATTGGAGTCAAACCAACTCAAAAAAATGTTTAAGGCAGGCTCGTTCACCAAATTCATTCATCTTTTATTTTCTCGGGTTTTTGATATATGGTCTTGAGCAGAAATTACATTTGGAAACTCTTCTAGATACGGAAGTTTGAAAATCTTCTGACAATAGGTGTAATTGTATTTTAATTTATATAAGATTAATATACTAAATTTAAGTTTTTGATTTTCATGTTCCAACAATACATTTTACACAAAGCATTCGTTTAGTTACTTTTAAAAGTATATTAAGCACAACTGCAACGTTTCAAATAAAAATCAAGCCGGGTACTCAGCACCGTCTGCTTTAGAAATTAGACGTCGAAAATATATATCTTTTTTCATTCAGTCCGAGCTAGTAAAAACTATATTATGATCCTTAATTCTTTACTACTATAGTATTCAAAAAACATCTTAAGAAGACATGTCCAGGCCGTATTTCTGCGTCATGTGTTTTAAAATATTGTGAAAGCTTTAGACTGTCATTTGCAAGTTGGAAAACAAATTAAAAAATTAATGTACATGTATCTTAATAAACTTTACACAAACAACGGTTGCAGCGGCTGTTGATTAAATGCACCAAAGCATTCAACTAATTTAGTTTTATCTGGACAACTTATTTATTAATTATAGTGAGATGCTTGTGTTTGAGATGTTAAAACTGTCTAACATAACTTTTTTTATTAAAAAACACTACCAAGCAATTTAGGATGCAATGTACGCTTTTTGTTTGGTCCAAGAAGCATATTATCCTAAAAATTCTAATTAATTTGTTGACAAAAAAATTCTCGGAAACGTAATTCTATATGGTAGAACATTGCAAAAAAGTTTGTGGAAAGCCGTTTTAATGAATTTCTGTTGTAGAAAATAGTCGGTTTTAAATAATTAAATAAGAATGGTACAAATGCTGTCGCGGAGATGTTATGACATTTTGTTTTTTCACAATGTTTTTCGTTATCCATTTAAATAAAAGCCATATAATACCAGCATCATTATCATGTATGCATACAACCATACGTATGGTTGTTGTTTCTCCTTGACTTTGACAAGTATTTATTACACACTGGTTTTCATAACATGAGGAACGTAACACCATTACCTCAAAACCCGTTTTTACAATGTTAGCGTAAGTTTACGCAATACAAAATTTTGCATTTTAATAAAGTATGAAATAAATAAGTGTAACAGTTTTGTCAACTAAAGGGCGTGTACTTGTTATGGAGACATTTTTGAGATTCTGATATCTCGGAACATTTAAGCTTTATTGAACTACAGTATTTTTTATCATTTAGTACAACTAATAGTTAACAATATTCACATAAACTAAGATTTATTGGTGCCTTTGTATCCAGTGCTGCAAAGTTCTTGTTCGGCTTATGCTCGAACCCCATATCCCGATTTTCCCGATCAAGCTGCCACTTTAGTGGTGATATTTTTCCAAAAAATATTGAAACCTTGGGGTAAGCTGTGTGGGTTTTGTAGATTGGACTACCCTGCCTCACATGAATCCCAAAAAGTTTCGATGGCTCTTGCCAGTAGAATATTTTGAGCATGTTTTGATTTTGGTCTAGATCTTAGAAAGTTATTTTTGTAAACAAATTGGGGTCTAGATTTTGCTCGCTGCTCCTGATCCTTGACAAATGGTTGGTACTTCCGGCTTAGTGCAGGCTTTGATGCCCAATTTCTGGGCTTTAATTTGATCTAGCGTTTGTAGACTAATGTTGAATTTGTTGGCTGCAACACTAATTGAGGTGGAAGGCTTCTCGTCGAACAACCTTGAGGTCATCTTCAAGCTTCCTAAGAAAGCCACCGTTACAATACGTCCTTCAGAGAACATGCACCCTGATGTTTTTGTAGCTTTATATCCCTGAATTATTTTGTATATACCTGTCAGGCGCTTACCTTCTTCTACAAAATGGTTAACGGTTTTAATCTTTGATCTATTAGCGAAATTTTCGAAGTAGGATATAACCCGTTTCGCAAACGCTTCATTCTCCCGGGATTTCATGACGATGCATTTATTTTGGAAAACCAAAAAATTCATCATGTAACCCCCGAAAGATGAGCTATCGTATGGTGCATTAGATATTTTATGTTGCCTTCATTTGCATACTATCTCCATTTGCATGAATGTCTCCATAACAAGTACACGCCCTTTATATCAAAAGTTAATATAGATTGTCAATATTAAGGAAATTGAGCGCATAGGTATATAATAACTTGTCAAAACAATATAATCCTGAGACGCTATTATACACAATAATAAGTAAATAGTAAGTAAATCACCTATTTTGTTCCCTTTTGTTCTGCGTGTTTTTGTTGGGTCTAGAAATACATTTTACGGTTGTTTTTATTTGATGTGATGTCTAAAGAAGAAGTGTAGGCAAAATAATTGGTAATTTGAGAGATTATATGACCTAAATCAGTAAACAAAATCGTTCTTTCGGTGATGTCACAGATAGTTTACATTATCAAAACAGAACGCTAACATTAAAACCGTGAAATTGTTTGACGTATTCAAATAAAACGCACGAAGTGATAAGCAAATTGTCTCAATTTAAGCACTAATAACAGCTAATCGTTTTGTTGGCTAGTAGTCCAATTTGATGAAGACAACTCTATAGGGACAAAATGCGACACAACAAGCCCAATAAATTAAAAACAGTAAGCAAGGTACAAAACTTTGCTGCAAATTCGCGTTCAATTCACATACTTGTAGTAAAATGTAAGTGGACCTTGGCTATATTTGCAACACAATTTTATCTTTAACTATGTTATTGTTATAAGGTATTTGGCGTTAGAGAGAAATTATTATGCTCCTGAACCGAATTTTATGTTGGGTTCGGGAGATGTCAAATAAAAGAGAAGACGGGGCCGCTGGCTTATGCCGATCGTTAGTTGTGTGAGAGGTAGTGTTAGATTTAATTCAGCATTAAAGAAAGTTTAAATTGACATAGAGAGAATTATAATATAAGTTTCCGCATTAGATCCCAATACAGGAATCCATAAGTTTCCAATACAGGAATCTCGACAGTACGAGAGTAGAGGCAATCCCATTCCTGGGCTACACTCTACAAGCATCCCACTCCTGAGAATGCAACAAGCCAAGAATGCTACCCACTCCCTGGTCTAGCACCAACAATAGCTTGTCCCGCACTGAAGCGCATAAAACACTTTCAGCCTTTTTATAACTTCATGAAATTTAGGATTTAACATAGAATGGTATTGAGAAAGTAACAATGAACTTTAAGAACGAGTGACAAGACAAGAGAAGTAACTTTTGGTTCAAATGGAAAATTAACCTATTAGCATTTTTATCTTTTACTTAGAGGTTAACACTCTTCACTACCATATCTCACCACATTTAGACTTTTTAATCTTTTACAATAGATATTTGTTCTTTTTGAATGGCTTTGCTTACTCTACCCTTATACACCCCCGCCCCAGAACTCGATGTAGCCCGTCTACAGCGTCTATCCTTCTTTCTCTGGCGTTTCCCACGAAGTTTGTTATTCCGAGGATTTATGCAGCTTGTCGCTTTGTGGCCTGGCTCGCCGCATCTATAGCATTTGCAACTGTATTCCTCAGGGAGAGTCAGGTCACTGGTGTCGGGAGCGTCTTGGCTTTTTGGAGCAATGGCAAGCTTGAATTCATCAGCTTCGTTGAGTTTGTCCACTACGTCATCGTACCAGTAGAAGAGTTGGGCCAAGGTTAAAGGTGGTGGAAATGTCAGGACTTTCCGTAGAGACTGGTGCATACCAGCGACGACATGACGGAAGAGGCGGTCATCTGGGAGTTTCACACCGGTGTTCGCTTCGATGGCTTCGAGTACTCTTAGTGCAAACACCTGCATGTGTTCTCCGGGTAGCTGTCGACATGTAAGCACGGGTGTTTCTGAGTTTTAGAGAAATTTCATTTGTTAATTAATAACTTTTATAATATAAAGATATAACAATGGTAACACAGTATAATATAGTTCCAAAATCTAGTCTAAACTATACAATAACCTTACGTACCTGCAGTCTCCAAGAGATTTTTCACTAAGTTATTAACTTGTAACATTTTAACTAGCTTACGCTAACGAAAATAGGATATTATGTAGTAATAATGTACTTTAAACTCAAAAAATCATAAAGAGAAGAGTCTACTGGAATCTCCCGAACCCATATACTAATTTAAACTAGCGAAGTCTTCTCCCGGACCCAAAAAGTAACAAGGCTATAACAACGAGATATCGACTTTCTGCTATGAGTTCAGAACTAAGAATGACAAATAAAGTATTTTGTGTTGAGAAGAGAACTGTTGTACTAATTAACTTATAAGATAGGACTACCGTATCTATTTCTAGTTACATTCTGATTTATAGTAATATTTTCTGTATTACTAAATGGATCGCTGCTTGGGCGATCGAAGTAAAGTTTCAGGTTTGAGACATTATGAACCCCAACAGACTGATTTGAATGTAAGTCTTGAAGTTCAAAAGTAACTGGTGACAGTACACGCAAAATTCGGAACGGACCAGACCAACGATCATTCAACTTACTACATATACCTTTGAGCTTATTAGACAGAGTATGAGTTTTTAAGAGAACGAGATCACCAACCTTAGCCTGAAACTGAAGGTGACGGCTATTATAATATTTAGCTTGCTGCACATGAGCTTTTTCCATACCTGCTATAGCTTTCTTATAAATTATCTCTAACTTTTTAACTAATTCTGTCTGATACTTAATGCGCGATTCATCACCCTCATACTCACCTCCAAGAGACCTATCAAATGGCAGCGGTATTTCTCTTCCTAAATTTAACATGGCTGGACTAAAACCTGTAGTATCGCTAATTGCCGTTCTTAATGCTAAAGCAGTAGTATGTAAATACTCATCCCATTTTTTATTATTACTATGAACGTAAGAGGCTAAAATAGACCTAATATTCCTATTTACACGTTCACAGACGTTACTACTAGGATGATACGGAGTAAGATACTTATGCCTAATGTTCCATGCTTTGCACATTTGGTTGAAGATATGACTACGGAAATACTTAGCGTTATCTGTCAAAAGATTTCTCGGACTACCCCATCTACAGAATACTTCTTTCTCTAAGACATTACTAATATTATTAGCTGTAGCATCGGACAGTGGAAAGAGTTCAACCCATTTAGAAAAGTGGTCAACTACAACAAGAAGCTGTGTCTTTCCTCTGTATGTGCGTGGTAATGGACCCACTAGATCAATTGCAAGTTGATCCCATACAGAGTACACCTTAACTGGCTGCATTTCACCATGAGGTTTTCCCATCCTATTTTTATTAGCCTGACATTTCTGACAAGAACGAACATACGAATATATATCTTCTAGCATGCCTAACCAGAATACCCTACGCGATAGCCGGTGAATTGTTTTCCTAATACCTAGGTGTCCACTATGAGGTGAATCATGAAAATAATGCAAAACATCATTTCGCATTACTTTTGGTATGTATGGTAATAATGTACCTGCTTTCGTTTTCTTATATAGTATGTTATGAATTAGAGCCATATTTGGAGGAAGATCTGATACCATAGCCTGAACCTCATTATCCTGATTTTGTGCTAATTTTAGTTTATCTAAATCTATATGATACTTGAATGGAAGGAGAGTGTGCAAGTATGAATATTCGATTGGAGGGTTCATGATATGCTTCGGATCCTCATCTTCTGGTGCACTAGCAGGAGATCGAGATAATGCATCAGCTACTACGTTATGCTTACCAGGTATATGTGAGATGATTGGTTGGAAATTCTGAATCTTTAGTGACCACCTAATGAATTTGGAATTAACAATATTCATCTTATTTAACCAAACTAAAGCCCTATTATCTGTCTCAAGGAAAAACTCCTGACCATCTAAATAATGTTCGAATTTTTTAAGTGCCCATACTATAGCTAGACATTCTCTTTCGCATGCATGATACCTTCTCTCTGCTTCGTTTAACGACCTACTTGCTATTGGCATTTCTTTTCCTTCTGCATTCTTCTGAAAAATTACTGTCCCGATCCCGACCTCTGCAGCATCAACTCTAAGGTATAATGGTTTATTAAAGTCTGGGAAGGAAAGAACAACAGAGTTTATTATTTTGTCTATTAACTGACGAAATGCATGCTGTTGCTCTTCACCCCAAACGAATACTGCGTTTTTTTAAGAGTCGGTTGAGCGGCTCAGCAATCACAGAGAAATGCGCTATATAGTGCCTATACCAACCACACAAACCTAAGAACCTTTTTATTTGTTTTGGATTTTTCGGAACGGGGTAACATGCGAGTGCTTTTGTCTTCTCAGGGTCTGTCTCAATGCCTCTAGGAGTGACTACAAAACCTAAGTATTTAATAGTTGTTTCGCCGAATACACATTTTTCCATGTTGAGAGTTACACCTGCCTGTTTTAATCTATTCATAATGAATGTTAAATGCCTGATATGATCCTCCCATGTATTACTAAAGATCAAAAGATCGTCTAAATATGCTTCTGCGAATATTCCCCTTGCCGAACCTAAAACTCGATTGATGAACCGTTGGAATATTGATGAAGCCGTTTCTAAGCCAAATGGAAGCCGTCTAAACTGATATTTTCCTTCATGACATATGAATGCAGTGTATTGTTTAGAATTAGGATCCATTTCTATCTGCCAATAACCTTTTCGCAAATCTAGTTTAGATATATATGAAGCCTCACCTAATCTATGCAATAGCGTGTCTATTCGTGGGATCGGGAATGGATCAGATGCAGTTTTTTCATTCAATTTTCTATAGTCGCATGTAAATCTATATGACTCTCCTTCTTTTTTCATGTGCACAGGACTAGCCCATTCTGACTCACTAGGTTCGATGATCCCTAGCTCTAGCATTTTCTTTATATGCTCCGCTATCACCTCTCTTTTCTGCTGGCTAACTGGGTATGGCTTTTGGGCTATGGGGTCACTTGAGACCTTCAACTCACATCTAACTAAACTTGTACATCCAATTTTCTTACTATACACATCTGGAAAACTTTCTAATAATTTAGCTACCTGGTTTTTCTGTTCCTCATTTAGACCTTGCAAAGCACATATAATATGTTTATTACTCATTAGATACGAATGCTGAGGTTTATCCTGAAAACTAAATGTACCTTTACCTAAATGGATTGAGATACCTTGTTGAACCATGAATTCTGCGCCTAATATTATACTAAACGGAAGATTTTCCATCACAACGAAATCACTATTAAACATTTTATTTGCCAATTTGAATGTAATATTTGCTATACCTAATGAATTAACTACTGTTGTATCGCCAATTGTGACTTGCCTAACAAATGATGTGTCATAATGAATCCCTAATTTTTGTAGAGTGTCTGGTTATGTAGTTATGGGTTGCTCCTGTGTCAAGAAGTGATACCAAATGTTGCATTGAATTGTTATTGCGTAGTGTTATTTTAGCTTGAGGAGTCACTCTACCAATTAGCGCAGGAACGAGAAATGACTCCCTTGTTCCTCGTTGCGCTGACCGTTTCTCGAGTTAAAGTCCGAGCCATGTCCCGAACCCGAGGTATAACCTGAGCTTGAGGCATGTCCCGAACCCATATTTGGAATTGTAGTCTGTGTTTGACCATGACCACATTCTCACCACATTTAGACTTTTTAATCTTTTACAATAGATATTTGTTCTTTTTGAATGGCTTTGCTTACTCTACCCTTATAATGTTACTTATATACATCCATGGTAAACCATTATAAATGCTCGCTGCATAAGACCACAATATGGATTATTAAAGCCATTGAATTAGTTTTAAAAAAACAATATCCTTTTTAATGTGTATTGAACCCATTTAGCCTGGTTTTGACCTCATTTAGCCTGGTTTAGGCCATATTTACCATGGCTTACACCGTAGTTAAGCAAATTTGGACCCCATTAGCCTGAGGAAGACCCCACTCGGCCTGGTCTAAAGCCGATTTAGTCTGGTCTAGAGCCGATTTACCCTAGTCTAGAGCCGATTTAGGCTAGTCTAGAGCCGATTAAGCCTGGTGTAGAGCCAATTTGTCTGGTTTAAAAATAAAGTCTACAAACGGACACCGACATCCATTGCTCCTCCGCTGAAGCAGCGAGGTAATAATTAAAATAGAGATTTAGAAGTTCTTAACATTTCTGGTCATAAAGGCTGCCAAATGAGACGTTTAACTACAGGTTTTGAGAACAAGCACAACTCAACATTTTTGTTTATTGGTGCGTATACTCTTAAGCTAAAAATTGATTAGAATTACTTGCTGGATTGAAGTATAAAGTTTAAAGAGTTCTAATTATTAAAGTGAAAGTAATTTTACCAAAATGTAATATTTTGTTCTTTAGCAATATAAACGTTCTTCGTAAATTGATAAAAGTTGCTCGCTGCTATGGTCGCATGTTAACCACGTCACTGTCAATGTCTATCTAATTTAGCAAATGTTTGTCTGGTTTTGGCTAGCTTGGTTTAAAAGTTATTTCATTAATAAAAAATAAGGTGGACGGACAGACATACAGACGGACACGTAACATCTTAAATGGGTAGCTCTTCTGCTAAGCAACGAGCCAATAAGACTTGCTATCCGTATGCATACTAAAGAAAAATTCCGTCTAAAAAGGCATTATTAGTTTGCGTCTTCGTCAGAGCAGCTAATTAAAATCAAGTGTGTCTTACTGTTATTATTTGCTCTTAACCTCAAAAGTGGGATCTATACTAACCGGAATGGGCCTAATTTAGAAAGGTTTTTCTTATAAATTCTTATTTTAATAAAAATTTTCTACAATGTGTTCTTTAAATTAAAATGCTATGTTTATATTGTCGTCGTCAACAGCCAGCGTTTGCATGGTTCCGCATTGACTGGTTTACGTTTTAGAAATAGCAGCAAATTTTCTTATACCATAGAGGTATTATAACATTTTGGAAGTACTTTCACTTTCAATATACCTAGTACAGTATAACATTTTGAGATTAAAAGATTAACACAATTTTAATAGATCTTGATATGAAACTTCGATATGTATAGTAAGTTTACATTATGCGTCTGCAGAAGAGCACCTTCATATTTTTGTGGTCATTTGTATGTCTTTCAGTCCATCCATCAGTCTTTCGGTCTGTGTACACGCTAAATATTTACACTGGCCAAAATAGACCCAATACCGGCCAAAGTTGGCTTCAAACCAAAACATGGCCGATAACCAGCGTAATTGTGTTATAAACCATCATCAAGTTATTTCTTTAACCAGCAAAATGGGCAATTCAGGCTTTACACTCGGTGGATTTTTCTTTAAACTAGGCATTGTCGGCTTTAGCCTATGCATACTTTTACTAGTAAAGTTGACAACTTGTTATACTGGGTCCATGAAGAAAGCCCCCAGAAAAAAGCCCCCTACGAAGAAAGCCCCCTACGAAAATAACCACCTGCGAAGTTAACCACCTACGAAAAATGCCCCTTGCGAAAATTACCACCTACGAAGTTAACCCCTAACGAAAAATGCCACTTTTTACTTGAAATGTGGTAAGTCAAATTCCACTAACTAACATATACAGTTTTAATTTAATGTCCATGAAATTGGCTATGCTTACGATGCCAGATGGGTTTATATAAATTGATTTTTCCCAAAGTTCAACACTTCCAACCAAGTTGTAGTTTAATCTACGGTAATTTAATTTTTGATCAGATATAAGACTAGGAGTTCAAAGTCCAGTTAACCGTGGTACAGCTGCAAGATAATTATTATTTTTCATCCATAATTCAGAGTCCAGAGTGCACTTGCACTTAATTCTTAATGTAAATATTTACATATTAAAAGCCACAATTTTGCATTAATACTACTATAACTTGATATGTTATGAACTTCCTAGTATGAAGTACCTGATAGTAAGCAATAAGTATTTAAATACAATTTATCTACCAAGAGTGGTAGGAATAGGTCATAGGAATTGCCTAGAATCTGAATTTGTAATGTGCAAGTTAAATGTTTTTATAAAAATCAGAAAATTGGACTTTGTAATGCTAGCTTTGTAGAAAACCGAAAAATTATTGTATCTATAGTATTATTATTTTGCGTTGGGCTTTATGACAACAAAACCCTAAATATATGCATCCTTCTGAATTTTGGAATATATGGTAATATAGAAGTAATATTAAAACTGTATATGTTAGTTAGTGGAATTTGACTTACCACATTTCAAGTAAAAAAGTGGCATTTTTCGTTAGGGATTAACTTCGTAGGTGGTAATTTTCGCAGGGAGCATTTTTCGTAGGTGGTTAACTTCGCAGGTGGTTATTTTCGTAGGGGGCTTTCTTCGTAGGGGGCTTTTTTCCGGGGGATTTTTTCGCAGTGGCTTTTTTCTGGGGGCTTTCTTCGTGCTTCCTGTTTTACTACCTATTTTACTCGCATTGGTTTTAGTGAGGACTGTTTTCTAAACATCAAGATCAGGTTTAAACTTTTGTTTTCCAGAAAAATTTTCAGTTACCAAAACCTTAATCCACACGTTAGTCACAATTCCGTAAATTTGGAGCTAATTCTGCGGTTAAGACTAAACTGTAAGCGTGATTCAATTTAATCCGAATTTTTAAGCCAAGCGTAAACCGACATATGACCACTCCTGAATAGTGGTAGGTTTTGGATTAACTTCAGTTTAAAGTATTAGAGTGCATAACTCGGCTTAGGTAGATATATAAATATGGCTTATGGCACATGATTATAGATTAAATGTTAACCCAAGTAAGGAATGTAAAGTGTGGTTACCAAGATTTGAAGTCGTTTGCTCGCTCAAACTCTGTTACTGATTGAAAAATAATTAAAATAGATTTTTTTGACGAAGGTATTATGGTTCTTTTTGTCTATTTGTGTGCAGAGCATTGTCTTTCGAGAAGAAGCGCACCCGAACTATCCAATGTTTTACCAATGTTCTACCTTATGGTGGCCAGGATTCGAGAAGGCAAATACCTGGTTGTCTGTAACAATGATGTACTTTTTTCCACTGTCGGTGATTGTTTTTGCTTATGGATCAATTATTGTCAAACATTGTCGGCTACGTTAATGAAAACCGTAAGCTGACATTATAATGATGCACATGAGTGTTTTCCAGTGCTTTCTCAGTCGGAAAAAACACAGGGACCACCTTTTTACATTACCTGTTTTTGCTTCCTGTGTTTGGTCCGCCTGGAAAAACGATACCTGCAAACGATCCTTCACCTTATACACATACATCAACCTGCTTGAACTTTTATTTAAAAAAATGAATTAAATTTGTTTTTAATGTTTTAGGTACAAACGATGAATCCTTTCTAAGAACCAATGACATGCGCATATTCCATCGTGCAAAGCTACGCACCCTTAAGATGACATTTACAATTGTGTTGGCGTTTGTCATTTGCTGGAGTCCATACGTTCTGATTTCTACTTGGTAAGAGAAAAGTCATCGGTTTATTGCAAATATATCCAATTTTGTCCACAAGGCTAGATTTATGCAAACAATACATCAGAAAATTTTCAAAAGATTTATTGAAACCATTAAAAAATCAAACCTCCGAATTTCACATAAACCTTTAACATGAAACGTTTATGGGGCTTTCCAGGTATCTTATTGATGAGCAATCGGCCACCAGCTTGGATGGAAATATTCAGGACGCACTATTTATAATGGCGGTAGCAAACTCTATTGCTAACCCCTTGGTTTATGCAGTTAACGAAGGTTGTAAGCTTAAACAAAAACAGGTTACCGGAACATGTAAAGTGGCTGCGAATAAAATTGCATCAGGTTTGGGTAATTTAAATAATCCTTCGGCCAACTGTACATTGAATAAAGCCGGACTGCATGTTTCAACAAACTTGCCTAAACAGGCTGCAATAGTGTAAATAATCCGGCAAAAGTATTAATTTAAACTCAGGAAGTGAAACCTCCAACTATTGGATTTTATCTTACTAACATTAGTATGCAAATTAAAATATATTTTACCAAGTCCACGGAAGTAAAACTGGTTAAGCACAAATAGGCACTTTTTAAAAATCAGTCGCCTCCGTCTGTCTGCGTTTAAATATTTCAAGAAAGCCATTCAAATTTGGCCAACTAATACATTTGAAGCGTAAGCAGATGTGAAACAAATTTTTGTGGCCACATAAATGACAGTTTTATGAAACAATAGTTAAAGAGGCATCCCCGAATACTCGAAAGTACTTTTTGTCGATTCAAATCTGCCAGAAACAACCCATGAACGGCACATCAGTACTTTACCATTCTTCTGCTGCAAGTTCATGGGACACAAAAAACAGAGACATTCTAAAAATCTCCTAATCATTGACTCTACTCTCTTTAGTGCTTTTTCAAATAGCTGGTTGTTGCTATGGTTACATTTATTCAAGTTTTGAACAGTTTGTTTTTAGTTACAAGTTATGCAAACATGTTTTTATTGTTGCGAATTATTTGTTTCAAATATAAGTTCTTCTATTTGAGGTCCCACTTCAAAAGGTTCTAATTTAACTCAACATGAATTTTAAAAATTTAAAACTTGATTAATAGTTCTCATAGTGTTTTTACCAAATATTAACTTACTTAGACATATGATTGAATTGTAGCATTAGAGTTGCATTCAAAATTATTTTGTATTGTACAATATACAAAATAACAGATTATATGAAATACAAATAATAAAATTATACAAATTGTAGTTTCTAAGTGGTCCTGCGTCTAACGCTCTAACGTTTACTATTTCTCGTTATGTGAAACTTGAAAGTTGCACAAGCGTTTTAAAACTTTTTCAGCCTAAGGACAACGAAGCGGATTGCTAGAATTTTTGGCTTCATAATAGTTTATTGAAATAAACATTGTGACACCATTAAACCTTAAGTAGTTTTAATAAAGAAACTCTGGTGGAGGCTATGCGAACTCCCGACAAAAAACAAAGTCATCATTTTCGTATTTCGTGAACTTGTCTGTATATTTAATGGCGTCAAAATGCAATAATGATGAATTAAGAAATTTGGTTATTTAGGAATGAACAAATACGTCTAGAGGAACAATTTGTGACATTAAAAACATCAAAAAGCTAATTATTTTCTTAATTGCCCATTTAACTTTAACTGCGATTATTAACATTCCGCCACCAGTGCCGAGCAAGGTTTTTGTGGTTTTTGGTACTTTGAACACCTCCAATTCTAATGACGTTCTTATTTGGCTCGGCATTGGTGGCGGAATGCTAATAATCGCAGTTAAATTTCACAGGGCAATTAAAAAAATAATTAACTTTTTGATGTTTTTAATGTCACAAATTGTTCCTCTAGACGTATATGGTTATTCCAAAATAGCCAATTTTTTTAATTCTTCGATTATGCATTTTTACAGCACTAAATGTTCAAACCCATTTTAACTTAAACGGTCCATAACTTCCTTACGTTATGTTATGTTATTAGATTGACACTAGTTATCGACCAGAGCACAAATAATTTCGTTATTCGTAACTTCGAAATATGGCTGTCGGGAGTTGGCGTAGCCTTAGCCTCTGTAGAACGACTCTGTGAAATCGTTTAATTATAATATAGTCCAGTTGTCATTTGGAAACGCTACTCATAGAATACCGTTGCAGTTGCAACTGCTTAAAGCAGACACATTTTCTTGCATATCAACAAAACCTGAAGGGAAACTTGAAGAGATGTGGTTCGTATTTTGCTGGTTCAAAAATTTATCCGAGTAAAGAATTATTAAACTATGGGATCGTTAGTCACCAAAGGGCGTATAATGAAACTTTAGTTCATGGGGTTAAACCTAGTTATTAGCTCGCTGCGTCTGCAGGAGAACTATTTAAGATGTCGTGTCCGCGATTGTGTCCGTGTGTTCACTTTATTTTCCATAGACCAGGCTAAATGGGTCTAAACCAGAGTAAATGGGCTTTAAACCATGCTAAATGGGCCTAAACCAGAGTAAATGGGTCTAAACCAGAATAAATGGGCTTTAAACCAGGCAAAATGGGCTCTAAACCAAGCTTAATATTACATGTAATGATTTAAAGTTTATGTGGTAGTTCAAAATTTCGGAGTCTTATGTAGGTATTCCGAAAACTCATCGTCTTTCGCAGCGGGCATTATGAATGGCTTGCCATCAACTGGTTGAATTATCCTATTGGCTTTACTTTGATTCAAAGTTAAGTTAATCTTGAAATTCTGTTTAATTAAGATTAGCTCCAAGTATGCAATTCCGCACTTTATTTCGAAATTAATCCAAACTTACGACCGGTTAGGGGTTTTTGTATGCCAGTTTATGCTTAGCATAAAATTGGGACTTCAATCCCGCTTAATCAAAATCGCAAAACTTGTTCAAAATTATAGAATTCGGGGAGTTACAGGGGAAAGTTACATTATTAGGATAGTTCTACAACCAGGTTTAAAGCCAATTTAAGCATAGAATAAAAGTTAGATTATACACCCTATAGATAAGGCCAATTAGTTTAAACACCGAATAATGAAACAGTTACAATATAATCTCTTAAGTCTACATATATGAGCAAACACTAAATTTAATATAGATTTGAAAACTGAGATGTTTTACACATTTTGTTTTTTCTGGCACCAATGGAAGCAAATATGAAAATGCTGAGTATTCTGGATTATGTAATATTCACGGCACCATACGCAATCGTCCTTATAACTTTTAGAGTGATCAAAACAAGCTCTCAGAAGTCCAGAATTTAAAAAATATAAGATGGTGTATGACTCATTTTAATTTGAATATAATATATATCTTAATCTGGACTTAATCCTAAAATTAATGTAGTCTTAAATTTAGTCTAAAATAGCCTTGCCGTTTAATCTAATTTTGTAAATGCTTACTGCTTGAAAATCAATTTAGTTTTAAATAAATTAATGTTTTTCTTCGATTATCGTAAAGATTATAGCTAGAATCAAATCAATTTACAAAACTAATATGAATCAAAACGATTATTTAAGTTGTATTTATGGTAAAATTTGGGTGCATATGAATTAAAGGAAAACACTATGAATGATTTTGTGGGTAAACTCTCTTTTTGTTTTACTAGCTAAGATGCATATCAACAGGCTAAAAGGAGTATTTCACCCCATATATACTCTGCTTTAAATAAGCTTACAAGTACCATGTTGTTCTTTCGGTCCTAGGTAGTTAGCTCCAATTTTTTACCTACACCTACATTTAGCTACAAGGCTGCTAGCTCCACTTGGTTGCTAGTTCCACTTGGTTGCTATTTCCACTTTTTTAAGTTCCAATGGCTTTTAGTTTCACTTATTTTTAGCTCCACCATCTTTACCTCCAAAAACTTACTTTGTAAAAATTTACTTCAAGAGTACACTACTAGGTTATTTACCTTACCGAATGATACCATTTCGTTAATAATATTGTGATTAAAATAGGATGGGATTAGTATTTCACAACTTTATTTAATGGACTTTTTTGTCAGGTCAATCAGTTACGCTTTGTCATTCGTTTTTGACTTTGAATGGAATTTAAATGTGGCTGAGGTATAACAATTACTATAATATGTTGTAGTAACATTCTCATTCTAAAAACTATAACGTTGCATTAGCCACATACCAAAGCATTTGTTTAAAACAGGTATCTTTTGGAATGACGATAGTATTGAAGAACTTCCATTACTAGTAACTAGTCGACGCATTCAAGCTTATACTCTAAACTTTTTTTATAACGTTGGATGAAATTGTCGATGGTTGAAAATAAAATGGAACTTTAGACGAAGAAAAGAATTTTCAGAAGAAGGAAATTCTGTGTCAAGAAATTTGTCATTTCAGGTTCAAAACTATCATATTCAATGCATGTTCATTCTTATGCATGCCAAAACCACGGATGGAAATAAAAATGGTGGAGCTAAAAAAGTGGAACTAGAGTCCGGTGTAACTAACGTCCTTGGAGCTAACTACCGTACACCGTTCTTTCTTCTTTCCAGCAGTCCCGTTCAGACTCTCACAGAGAGCTGAACAACTTTCTCTTGGAGCAGGATCACGCTTCAAATACACAGCTTCTATCGATCTTACTTTTCAGATCTGCAATTGAAACTTGCATTGTACTATGTCTTTCGTTTTGCAGTTGTACACATGGCTGTTTCTTGATATCAATGAATGATTTAGCTGGTTCTTAAGTAAAAACTGTTTGAATAAGAGGAATGTTATTGTTTTGTTTTTTTTAGCATCCTCTCTTTCTAAGCTTTGCTTACGAGTAGCATGTGGTTGCCAAAGAAATATTTTGACAAGATTAGAGTAGGTAAAGTACAAGCCTTGTTTTCTTGCTGTTTTATCATGGGGTCCATTTATGGTTTGGTTGTCCTTGTCTCTAAGATCGTTATGGCTTCTTAGCTGACCACACGCACCATTTTGACATTTTGCATGTTTTTTAAATGTTCATCTTGAAATAATTATTCAATGATAAAATTTACACAGTTATCATCACAATCTGAGTTTATTCTGACGTATGCAGGCTCGTATTTTTATAAAAAATATTTTTAAATCGTTCCCAGTTTTTATATTATGTTGCTCTGATTTCATACATGATAGGCAACAACATTCATTTGATAATTGCCTTTTGACAGAAATGACAAACTTGAGGTGTAACAAACAAACTTATGGTTTCAGATTTTGAAATTTTGATGTGTGTGAAGCTGTCATTGGTTTGGTATGACTTTACACATAAAAATTTGATTGAACAATAATTTTGCGCATTTATTTTACATGAAATAGTTCAGGATTCAAAAATATTGTCTGAAACACTCATGTTGGGTTTGTAAATGTTTTAAAGGTACTTCTGCTGCATAGAAATTAATGGACTTGTCGCTACAAGAGGCTTTATTGCCTAGTGGAATTAGAAGAACAGCTTTAGTGTAAGTTAATAACTACTAATTGATCGTCTAAATTTGAACAAATGTTATGGCCAGTATCAATATAAATATAAAGATAAGCTAAAAGTAATCTTGGTTACTGGATACGAGATAAACAACTTCAAACTAGAATCATAATTTTTAAAAAGCCGTAGTGGCATTTGCACGAATAACAAAAAGAAAAAAATTTTTACACTTCAACGAGGAGCTTCTCTTTAAGAAATCAATATCTAGTTGAGGATATAACAATTATATGTGTAGGTTTTTACTAACAATGTTGGAATGAGTGCGCTAGCGACTATTAACATACTTGATACGTAGCTAAGCATATTTTAAAGCTAACGTTTTCAGATGTGCCAGAATTACACCAAATTGGATACAGTGATTTACTGGATTATGTAAAATAACCTTATTAGCTCGCTGCGTCTGCAGGAGAGCTACTTAAGATGTCGTGTCCGTGTGTCCACTTTATTTTTGGGGTCCAAACCAGGCAAAATGGGTCTAAACCAGCCAAAATGGGGTCTATACCAGGCTAAATGGCGTCTAAACCAAGCTAAATGGAGTCTAAACCAGGGTAAATGGGGTCCAAACCAGGCTAAATGGGGTTACTTATTAGCTCGCTGCGTCTGCAGGAGAGCTATTTAAGATGTCGTGTCCGCGATTGTGTCCGTGTGTCCGTGATTTTCCATAGACCAGGCTAAGTGGGTCTAAACCAGAGTAAATGGGCTTTAAACCAGGCTAAATGGGCCTAAACCAGAGTAAATGGGTCTAAACCAGAGTAAATGGGCTTTAAACCAGGCTCAATGGGCCTAAACCAGAGTAAATGGGCTTTAAACCAAGCTAAATGGGTCTAAACCAGGGTAAATGGGCTTTAAACCAGGGTAAATGGGCTCTTAACCAGGTTATATGGGCTCAACTCATCGTCTTTCGCAGCGGGCATTTTGAATGGCTTGCCATCAACCGGTTAAGTATTACTTATATAAAGTTCAACTTATTGTAGTTTTTGAGAGTCTCAATTATCATGCAAATTTATTGAGGTAACTGCTGCTATACCCACACACTAATCGTCTTTAGCAGCGAGCATTTTTATTGGCTTGCCATTAACTGGTTAAATGAGTAACATTATATTAGTTTCAGGCAATCACACCGCATTTTTTGATTACAAGATAAGCATTCTACCGAAAAAAAATTATGCCACAAACATGTCTCTGCTCTTTAGGTTCATATGTCAGCAAGTTATTGGTTGCAACAGCCAACTTTGCAGCTTGGTTTCTTAAGCCATCGTTTTGTCTTGTACACTATTTAGTTTACGCAAGAAATTGCGCGTTTAAAAAGTATACTTCAAATTAGAAACATTAATACAAAGTACTAGTGAATCTGTCCTGTTACACAGAATTATGTAAATACTTCTTGCCTCTCTCCATTTAAACTATGTTGACTCATATAATTTGCAAGTTAGTTTATTAGCTCGCTGCTTCAGCAGAGGAGCTATTGCAGATGTCGGTGTCCGTCTGTCTGTCCGTCTGTCTGTCTGTGGACTTTATTTTTAAACCAGGCTAATCGGCTCTAGACCAGGTTAAATCGGCTCTAGACCAGGCTAAGTCGGCTGTAGACGAGGTTGAATCGGCTATAGACAAGGGTAAATCGGCTCTAGACCAGGTTAAATCGGCTCTAGACCAGGTTAAATCGGCTCTAGACCAGGTTAAATCGGCTCTAGACCAGGTTAAATCGGCTCTAGACCAGGTTAAATCGGCTCTAGACCAGGTTAAATCGGCTCTTAACCAGGTTAAATCGGCTCTAGACCAGGTTAAATCGGCTCTAGACCAGGTTAAATCGGCTCTAGACCAGGTTAATAATCGGCTCTTAACCAGGTTAAATCGGCTCTAGACCAGGTTAAATCGGCTCTAGACCAGGTTAAATCGGCTCTAGACCAGGTTAAATCGGCTCTAGACCAGGTTAAATCGGCTCTAGACCAGGTTAAATCGGCTCTAGACCAGGTTAAATCGGCTCTAGACCAGGTTAAATTGGTCTTGTAGGTCATGTAAACAGACATGTAGGGTTATTATTATTATTAATATTATATGTTTATATTCATATTATCGTCTTCAGCAGCGAGCATTTTTAATGGTTTACCATGGATGTTTTATTAGCTCGCTGCGTCGGCAGGTTAACTTATTATCGAGTGGTGTGTCCGTCCGCTTTATTTTTGGGGTCTAAACCAGGATATTTGGGGTTCGCATCATGCCATTTGCGGTCAAAACCAGGCTAAATGGGTTCAAAATCCGGCAAAATGGGCTCGAAATTAGATTAAATGGGTTATAAACCAGGCAAAATGGTCGTTTAGAAAGCCCAGGTGGGATTACATCAGCCAGAATGCGTAATTATTAGCTCGTTGCTTCAGCAGGAGAGCTATTTAAGATATCGTTGTGCGTTTGTCTGTCTGTCTGTCCGTCTGTCTGTACACTTTATTTTTAAACCAGGCTCAATGGGCTCTAAACCAGGAAAACGGGCTCTAAACCGGCAAAATGAACTCTAAACCAGGCTAAATGGGATCCAAATCGGGCTAAATGGGCTCAAAATAAGGTTAAACGGGCTCTAAACCAGGCAAAATGCGCTTTCAAGAAGGTGGGCTTCAATCAGCCAGAATGTGCTATTATTACTTACTGCATTCATCAAGAATTTCGTCATAGGATCTTTTGACTCTATAGACACTCATCGTTGTTAGCAGCGAGCATTTTTCAATGGCTTACCATGGATGTTTATCTATTTTGTGGGCTTTAAACCTAGCTTAATGGCTTAAGATCTGTTTTCTTAAAAATTAAGTTGTTGTATTATATTCTTACGATATTTACGTTCATAGCAGCTAGCATCTTTTAATGTTTACATTGGATGTTTATCTATTATAGAGATGTTTTACCTATTGTACATGCGCTTAATGGGCTTTAAACCAGGTTAAATGGGGTCTAAACTAGGTTTTTCGCAGCGAGAATTTTTAATGGTTTACCATTGTCTAGTTATTAGAGAGAAAATCTTATCCGACCGCGTAGACAGAGGCTTTATCTCCCCCATTCCCTTATTTAGCAGACATTCCCATTTATGTTGTCTGCTAAATCAGCCACCCAATTTATCTGCGAAAATCATTACTTAGCAGACAATAAACTTATGATTTTTTTCCAAAGTTTTAAAAGCTTGAGCTTGTTTGCATGCAGATGTAAATGCATGAAATCAACTTGAACGCACTTGAGTTCTCAAGTATCAGAGGGATTTTTAAAAGGAAAGCAGTTTTAAGGTATTTTCACAGCCCGTAGAGATTATAAGTCTGACATGCTATTCTGATGCAGACGCGGAGAGGTATTCAAGTTGATAATGTCAACACAAGTGAATTTCAACTCTATTAGTGTCGGATATGCGTATTATTACGGATTCAATAATATTAAACTTAAAGAATTGCTGATAATTACAACTGACAAAGCTATCTGTATAACTGAACATGTTTTATGAAGTTTCAAATATACGTGCAGTGTCCCCTCCCCGGGCAATGTATGACCCTTCGTTTTGCATTGTCACACTGTTAAAATCTTAAAGTCTTTTTCAAAGAATGTGCATAGTATAAAAAAATCATTTTAAACGTAATGCTGTGTTCTCCGCTCAATACCACTATGAGTTTTAATTCGGTAATATTTTACACAATTCCATTCCAGACACTCGTGTCCCACTGATAAAACTTACAAATTGTTCAAAATCTCCCCATAGTACCTGTATCATCAGATATCATAGTGCCAAATGTAACGTCATTATTGATTTTGCGTTTTGAGTATGTTCAAGTTGATTTCAAGCATATACATTGGCATTCAAAAAAGCTTTTAAAACTTTGGAAAAATTCAGAAGTTTTTTGTCTGCTAAAGTAGTGATTTTTGCGGCCAAATTGGGTGGCTGATTCAGCAAACAAGAAAAATGGGAATGTCTGCTAAATAAGGGAATGGGGGAGATAAAGTCTCTCACTACGCGGTCGGATAAATATCTCCCGTTATTAGCTCGCTGCTTCAGCAGAGGAGCTATTGCAGATGTCGGTGTCCGTGTGTCCGTCTGTCTGTCTGTCCGTGTGTCCGTCTGTCTGTCTGTCCGTGGACTTTATCTTTAAAGCAGCCTAAATCGGCTCTAGACCAGGCTAAATCGGCTCTAGACCAGGCTAAATCGGTTCTAGACCAGGCTAAATCGGCTCTAGAGCAGGCTAAATCGGCTCTAGACCAGGCTAAATCGGCTCTAGACCAGGCTAAATCGGCTCTAGACCAGGCTAAATCGGCTCTAGACCAGACCTAAATAGACACGTTTAAAAGTTGAATTTAGCTACTTCGTCATGTTTACATTTAAAAATTTGTTTTAATTTCTCTTTGGATGCACAAAAATATGCTTAACAATATGAGATAAACATTGAGAAAAAATATGACAACTCAAGGTATGTAAAGAATTTTAAAATGTTTTATCTTCAAATTTCGATATTTCAAAAAGCGTTTGGCAGATTTTGCTCAAAAATTGACAGAAAATCAAGTTGGTGTTGTAGATTAAGGAAATGTGTTCAAATACTCTGGCGTTTGAAAGATCCAGACACAAATATATAAATGGAGAGCCCACAAGTGTTAGAAATGGCGTTATTCGAAATTTTATCCATTAAAAATCAGTAAATCGAACTTTCCGTAAACTACTAATTTTGAATTAGTTTTATTGTATAATGTGATTAGCCAACTGTGCTTTAGACAATATTAGTGTTTTCTGCATTTAATACTGGTTCAAATTCAACCACGTTTTAAAGTGTACAAATTCTGGCAAACATTGTCACATGTTGTCATTTACTCCAAAGGTTCAAAAAAATGACACCAAACATAGGTAAATTTAAAAAAGACTATTCAATACTCTCATGCACAACATGACCAACTGATTGAGCTGAACTTGTAAGTTCATTTTAGTGCGTATAACCAATAAAAAGCTCTACAATCACTTGATGTATGCATAAAATATAAAGATATTATTGTTGCAATGAAAAAAGCAATCAAAGTATGTAGATTCAAAAACAAGGTAACCTGTATGGTGCTACCAATCCAATCCTACCTACCAAAAAATCGAAAGCAGAAAATCTTGAAATATAAGTTCAAAATCAGAAATAAAAATAACTGAACTAGATTGTGCTATGTGTATTTCGAGTTATTCTAAGACGCACTAAATTTTATGCCAAGATTTTACTACTTGAATGCTAATGTATATTAAAAACGATATACGTAATATACTTTGGCTTTTGTACCACACTCAAACAAAATTATTGTAAAACTTGCGTATTTTTTTCATTTTGAGCTCCACTTTAGCATTGTCTGAAACCAAAGAAAAATACAAGCTGTAAGCTGTCGCATGTTTTTCGCAGGATACGTTACGTTTTATATTTATTGCTCATTTCTATTTATAAGCGTGTTGATGAAACACTAAAAATGCCTTTCAAAGAACCTCAAATGGATAGAAGAAGTTGAAGCGGAGATCATGGATGCCATAATGTTAAACAACGTTTATTCAAGCTTTCGGTTGTATACCACAACCATCATCAGGAATACTAACAGAAATGACAAGAACATTTTAATTAACCTCAAATGGAAATTAAGTGAGCCGGTAATTCAGGTTGCTCTCAGAATTATAAAAATAACGCATGGTACTACTCGTTTAGATGTTAGACTCAGCATCAAAAATAAAAAGTTAGCACCAAAGCACTTACATTGCTAATTGAAATAAAAAAATTGCAAGCGAGAAAACTTTTGAGCAGGCCGATTAAGGATACTATGCCGCCGTCGGCGCCAGCGTCATTCATTTAAAAAAAGAATGTTTCGTTATATGAAACGTAAAAGCCCAATTCTACTGTATGCAAAGCAACTATATGATACATCATCATTTTGTGAAAGCTTCAGTTTGTTAAGTTATGCTTATTTTTAGGATGTCCCATCAGGAGGGCGACAAATTTCTTTGTGCTATACTAAATGCTATGCTGTGCTATACTATTAGTAAAACTCATATATATGATTTTAACAAACATTGCTAGTACAGAAATATTAGTTTATCCTTAGAGTATAAGTATACAAAATATTTCGATCTGGTGACCTGTGCGTATTTAAACTCTATTCTACATTATGGGCCGTCATCTATAAAATTTACCTACTGTTGTGGCATACGAAGCTGTAATAGGCACCGGGTATATTGATGTGGGTGGTGGTTCTGTGTTGATTGGTCTGTGTGGTTGCCGGAGTGTTGGTGCCTATTTTTTGTGATGTTAGTTTATATGTGCATAGGTGAGATGCACATTATTTAACGCAGTATTTTACGCTGCGTCCGATGGTGTAATTGGTTTTTAACTTCAAAATGCAGTTTTTGAAATAATCGCCATTGAAGTTTGAAATTGCGTGTGAATAAATAAATAAGTATCTTACGATACAAGATCTCTCCTTTTCAACATTCTTTGGCTGTCTGCGCAACAACGTCTCCAAGTGGGAATCCCTTCTGCGGAGCTGGATGGCAATGTTTGATAAACAAATGAGCGGCAAAGGAGTAAGCACAACTATGTAGCGTATAATGTAGCACTAATCACTAGGTTTTATTAAGCGAAAATAATAATCATTAAACTACAAATCAATGCACAAATATTTACAGCGATAGAGAGAGATAAGAAAATGGCGGCAGCTTTGCTGCACTGTTAAGTTGGCCGCAGCCACTATCGGAATGAAGTCTCTCGCTCCTTGATTCTCATTTCTCCCAGCATTCTCATTTACCTTTTTAAGGTCCAAACGTTCCAACATTGAATATTAGAATTTTATGCAGATTAACCTCTGTCGAATTTGCCAACTGCACAGCTCCTCAAATCCTGTATTGGAGTTTGTGTGTGTATACTGCTGTGTGCTACAATTCGTACTTTTGTCATTTACTTTTGTCATTGTCATTGTGGTTGTCGCTTGTAAAGTTGAAATGTTGAATAGAATTGCTCTAGTCTTGTAATTTTAAAATACGTCGCATCACCCTGCACCTCATTACACTGAGCTTCGAATACCTACACTATTATTTACGTGTACTGCGTGCATTTGATTCTGTATGGCTGGATCCAAGTGACCTCTCTTTGCAAATTAGTTTAAACAGATTCTTCTTAAGACATTTCGCTACTAAAGCTGACTAGAACGATTGTTTTAGTTTTCCTTGTATTTTCGTACAATGACGACACTTGATCCAGTGACCCTAAATCAGGTATGCGGGATTATAAGTAGGATTGTTTCTATGATGCAATCATTAGAATTACTTTGCTTTGACAATATACAAGTTGACAATATGGGCTACAAACGTTATACGTAAAAATCCACATTTTTAACTTAAACGTAAAAATGCCAAATGTGTAAAAAATTGCTTCCGTTCTCACCACAAAATTTTTGTTTCAAGCTCTCATGCTTATTGCTTGAACAGTTTTGTAGTCTACATTCTAAGATATTATATCATCTCGAAGCAAAAGCTTTTGATGTTTTACTGCTAAATCAATCAAATATGCTCAACCAGTCGTTTATTAACTTGCGACTTAAGAAGCAAGTTATTAGTTTTGTCCTGTCCTTCTGTCTGTCCGTCCGTAGATGCTCTAGAAGCCGCATCTTTCAACTTTTTTCAAAATTTCTTTTTGAAAAATGTTTAGAGGCATCTTTGCTCGGATGAGTTCGAAGATGGGCACCATAGGTCAACTCTAAGGTCAAAAGGTCACAACGATTTCAAAATTTTCCCAAGTGACCTATAGCATGTGGCACATGATTATAGATCAGTTTTTGACCAAATTAACGAATATAACGTCAAATTTTCAAAATTCGAAATCGTGTGTCCGTTATGGCAGTTTTTATGTTTTGAAGTCTCCAGAAGCCGCATTTTTCAAGATTTTTGAAAAATTCTTTTTGGAAACACTTCAAAAGCAGCATAATTCAAACTTTTCTGAAGATAATCTCAAGAGGTCAACTCTAAGGTCAAAGGTCACGACGATTTCAAATTGTTTAAAAGTGACCTATAGCATGTGGCACATGGTTTTAGGTCAGTTTTTGATCAAACTAACGATTCTGATGTCATTTTATCAAAGTGTATAACCGTTTGACCGTTAAAGTCGAAATAGTTCAATCAAGAGATCAAGCATTTTAAAGCTATACGGCATATGGGGTATCAAAAGAAGCAGAATTTCTAGGCAAATGAAAATTTGTTAGCAGAATTTCAGCATTTTGGCTACAGATTTTGACAACAATGGTCGCAAGTTTCCTATATCCTGTTTGCAGGTTTATTGTATTATTGATAATGTGATTAATTCATGATTTTCTCATACCGGATGACTGCCGTCACATAGTGCTAGTACCAATTCTGAAAACGTACCGTCTAGGTAGTACGTGCATGAAAAATTATCGCCCTTTCGCACTCGGTAAAACAATTTCAAGGATCTTTGGCAATTTGGATACAAAACAGAGCCGTGGGAACAGAAACTGCAGTCTTTATCCTACGGCAAGTAATTCATAACTATGTTCAACATCACATTGTCCCTGAACTATTGCAAATACTGTATTTTGTGCTTCCTCTAAATGAAATCAACGTAGCGTTTTTGGTCTCAGTGTAGAAACACCGTTACCACACTATTTTATTGATTTGAGATTTTGTTTTAATTAGATTTAACATTTAATTCTGTTCAGGATGATGTGCTTGTTGACTTACTCAATGATATGCAAGTCTGACCAGCCGCAAATGTCGACATGCTCTTTTGCAGTACTCTTGGCAAAAGTATTACGTGCATTAAATAAACTAATGTCTTTTTTAAATTCTTATAATTTAATTTCTGTAGTTTGTGAGCAACCGGAAAGTTTTTGATACTTTCGTAAATAATTGTACACAGAAATTTATGAATGCAAAACAGGATTACAAATAAATCGCCCACTGCCAAATTCATGATAAACATATTTGTTACAGTGTGCATTTGTCGTAGAAGCACTACCACTAAAATGACCATGGTATTGCCTATTCACACTACGATAAATATAAGGGAGTAGACGATCATCAAAGTGTAGGTCCAGACCAAACTGTGGCGTAAATATTGTTCATTGCTAAGTACGTGCCACCAAATCATGCTCACTGTAAAATTTTCGAAGGAAAAATTATAGTAAGTACTATTGTATTCAAGACATTCAGTGGTCGCTTCCAAGCTAGCATCCATTTTTAAATTGAGGAGTTTTAAGTCATCTAGAAACAACGGTTCTTCATCAAATAATTGTTTTAGTTGGACTTTTGGAGCAACGCTTTCTCCTGTAAACTTTCAAACTATCTGTAGTGCATTTACTTAAGTTTAACATAGAGTCAGAACTTAACAGATACATTTTTAAAAACTGTTTTGCACATTTAGACTTAAAACTTGAGTGTATTGATACAATCAGTGGAATACTACTCATTATTTTTGCACAATAAAACCCAAAGGTCTTTAATTATTGCAAGATTGCTGTTTGTTTGCTGGTTTTAAGGAAAATAATTTGTTAAGTTTTGGTGCGCTGACACAAAATATTTGAATGGAGTCTGGAATAACGGAATCTTTGGTAGTTGCTATGCTGGATTTTTTGAAAGTTGTAATTTTTTAAACTGGTGTATGTTAGATGCGACTACAATATTTTGAAAGAACATCATATGATTGTTTTGTGCTGTAACATCAGCGTAAGCTTATCAATACTTTCGTTCCCGTTTATCTAAAACTCTGTAAGTTTTACTATGCTTCCCGTGCCTACTTCAGTGCTACTTGTGTTTTGGGGATATATGAGACCGTCTGTAATTATAATAATTAGAAGAATTACGTAGCTACTTCCAACTTGGCAACCAAAGGTTCCATTATTCCAGACGCCCATCCATTTACCAGAAGGTATAAATCTTTGGTGTGAATCAGCAGTAAACTTTTGATTTTGAAGAGCAAGAAAGTCGTGTGCACAGAGAGATCACACTGTAACGACTGAGCGTGAAACAGTGAAAGCATCAGATTTACGCCAAATCTTTCTGCAGTAATATAATGGAGAGTTTATGTCTCACGTTGCTCCAATGTTGAAAAGGGCTGCAAATGCAAAACAAGATAGATTGGGGTATTTTATATCTTTCTGTGTGTTTCTATAAGAATGAGAAGGCGTTTTGGTGATTTTCACAAATTTTGGGTACTTTCTCCGATTTTCGTCAAAATTGGCACATATATGTACTTTTTATATTGTGAATTCAAAAAGTGTTATTTTGGTTCCAGCGTTACGTTATCAGTAAAAATTAGACGATCAAATGTAACCGTTTTCATGATTTTCGAAGAATACCTGGATTTTGTAGTTTTTTGAAGATGACTTTTGTATGCATCACAATCAGAAAAATCGCCGGGATGCCCATCCTAGAATATTTATTGCTTGTTTTAACGAAACAAACCGCAAGACATAATTCGATGCCATCGTGGAGAAATTTGGAAAAATGTATGGACAAGTTTACCAAACTTGACAGAATCCATCCAAAAGTGAGCGAATGCTGTTTCGGTCTGCATTATGCAAACTGTCTAATTAATATACCAAATTAAAGCCAATACAAAAGGACAGGATCGGGTTTCCCAGTTTTTTGAAATACACACTAACAAGAAAGTTGTGACCATATAAGTGAATCTTTCCATTTTGTCAAAAAATCCATCACTTTGCAAATATGGGCATAACTTTCTGGTCTACTTCTGTACAAACTATTGCGTTGTTGTCAGGTCGTAAGCAAGAGTGAAACTTGAATCTATGGAGTAATGATTAGCGGAAAACAAATATGACCAACCACGGCTTGTTACCAAGATTCTTATCAAATTACGTATTACTTTAATGGATCTGGCGTCTTTTATGCTCACCTTGTGGAAATAGTAGTAACATCACAGATAGGTATATCTCTAGTACTATAAACCAGAACAGCCTAAAATGAGATATACAATTCAAAGATACATAGTTTTTTATGATAAATACTGCCTAGCAGACATGACGTAAGAATCCGAACATGATGGACGTTGTTATGTATATTTGTGTGGTTTTTTAAAACATTGTTTTAACAACATCGTATTTCAGGTGACTAAAATATAAAACTAAAAAAAGTAAAAATAACAGCAATTTGGTATTTGAAAGGTGTTAACTTTAACCACGTTGAAACAAATTTGTGAATGTAATCTTTAAACCCTAACCAGAAATACAATATCCTCAACTGTTCGCAAGAAAGGTGAATTTTATGCTGTTATTAGCTCGCTGCTTCAGCAGGAGAGCTATTTAAGATATCGTTGTCCGTTTGTCTGTCTGTCTGTCCGTCCGTCCGTCTGTCCGTCTGTCTGTACACTTTATTTTTAAACCAGGCTAAATGGGCTCTAAACCAGCAAAATGGGCTCTAAACCAGCAAAATGGGCTCTAAACCAGCAAAATGGGCTCTAAACCAGCAAAATGGGCTCTAAACCAGCAAAATGGGCTCTAAACCAGCAAAATGGGCTGTAAACCTGCAAAATGGGCTCTAAACCAGCAAAATGGGCTCTAAACCAGCAAAATGGGCTCTAAACCAGCAAAATGGGCTCTAAACCAGCAAAATGGGCTCTAAACCAGCAAAATGGGTTCAAAATTAGGCAAAATGGTCTTTTAAGAAGCCTAGGTGGGCCTAAATTGGCCAGAGTGGGCTATTATTACTTATTGCATTCATCAAGGATATTGTCGTAGGATCTTTCGACTACTTAGACACTCATCGTTGTTAGCAGCGAGCATTTTTCAATGGCTTACCATGGATGTTTTTTATTTAAAAAACTGAAATGGTTTGAACAATTTTTTATACAATAAGTCCCTTAATAGAAATTATTTGTTTACATATGCTCATTTTTAACGCAGTTGTATTTTCCAATCCTATTCAAGTATACAAAATATATAGAGATTTTTAAAACACTTATTCAGTCGTCTTGATGCATCTTTATTATCAGAATGATTTCCACAACTGTCATCATATCATATGTCAATTATGCCAATAAAGCCGGTTCTTAAGATCACTGGCTGTTATATTTACAGGTGCTAAATAAAAATGTTGCTGAGTTCTGTATTGTGGCTTGTATATCAATGATTCTGCACTGTTTAGTAAACTATAGGGAGAAAACTTGCCTGGGAGCTAAAGTATTATGGGGGCAAATAGTTTGGGAGCAAAACGAACAGGGAGCAACATGGCATGGGAGGTAAATGGTCCGGGAGCTAGTGGTTATGGTAGCAGACTTACCTGGGAGCAAATGGCACGGGGAGCTAATGTGTCTGGGAGCAAGTGGGTCGGGGAGTTAACTGACCACCGGGAGCCAGTTGGTTTGGGAGCTAATAGCCGGTTACCTCAAAAATCAAGTAGTTGCTGCTGCCAGATACATTGTAGTGCGGAATGAGTTTTTCTGGGGAATTTTTTTGCATTGGGGATTTTTTCGCCTGGGTGACTTTTTCGTTTGGGTAAAAAAAATTGGGGATTCTTTCGTTGGGGATTCTTTCGGGGGACGAAACAATCCAGACCAAACGTATTACAAATTGATTCATAAATTGCTGAACATGATACACAAAAGCATTGTAAGTTTTATTTTACCGGAACCAATACTTTAAATGTATTTCTAAAAGTACGATTTAAATTTTCTTGCTATGGTTAGTTAAAATCAATTATCTTGCAAGTTTCATGTGGTTTGCCGGTAGGCAGAAAAACTACAACCGTATTCCACTTTAGGTTTTGGTGACTTGCAGGAGGATTCGGAACATTAAATGGTTTTTCCGGAGTTTGTTTAATGTCCCTTCTTCTGCAGCTATATTTGGTGAAAGTTGTTGTGTGGTCTTTGAGATCCTGTAAGCCTCGCATTTCAATCTTTCCCCGTAAAACTTGCGTTGTTGTGCTGTTGCGCCTACACTGTCTGCTTGTTTTTTTGATGCTTCCTTTGACTCTCATGTGAGCACTACGCACTTTTTTTGTATTACATCGTACTCCATTCAAAAACAGACACCAATTTGGCAAAAGACTTATAAACATTTTACGAAATTTTTTGTTAAGAAAGGCGTAGAGTACGGGATTAATGCAACTGTTCCATCCTCCAAGCCATTGGGCCAATGGAAGCAAAATGCCAAGCATATTTCTTTCGTTTTCGGTAACATCAGCAAACTTTAGTCTTGTCACAATCACATAGAGTGGTAGCCAGCTTATTAAAAATGTCAGCGTGACACAACCCAGCATTTTTTTTACTCCTTGTCGGGTTCTACGATGCAGTTGTCTTATGTTTCCGGATAAATCGGATTCCTGTGGTACGTTGCGATTGTTCACGTGGCACCATATCATCAGATTAGAAACAGTTATAACTATCAATGGAAAGCTATAGCAAAGAAACATATTCACAAAGAGAAAATAGATCTTTCCGTGCGTCTCATGTTCCCAGTTTTCCACACAATACGTTATTAAATCCGATGGAGAAGTAACAGTGTCAAAGATTACTACCCATGGAAAAGTGACCATCAAAGCAATCACCCAAATGAGACAAATTGTTCCTAGCGCCTGTGACTTAGATAGTCCACGCGCTCGTACCATGGGTCGATAGATAGCAATACACCTGTAAACCATTTAGCCAGAATTTACAAGCCCAAACAAGCAAGTTTATTTAAGATTGTGTGCTTCAGGATCCATTTGATGACAGCTTACCTATCCACTGAAATAGCTGCTAGAGAATACGCCGAAGCCCATACTGATACCCCTTGTACGTAAGCCACTCCTTTGCACATAGCAGATCCTAAAAGCCACGCTGAGATATAAAATAAAGCTAAAGTGAAACACAAGGTACCAGCACTTCCATAATAAATAACAATGGAACAGGACATTTAATAATATTTTATATCAACTTACGTATGAACACATTCGACAGCAGCGTAGCAGGAAGGCAAAATAAAATCACAAATAAATCGGCCACTGCCAAATTCATAATGAACATGTTGGTGACGGTGCGCATTTGTGGGCGAAAAACTACTACCAAAATGACCATGGTGTTGCCTATGCAGCCAATGATAATTACAATACTGTAGAAAATTATCAGAGTGTAAGTCCATAGTAGACTATGGCGTAAGTATTGTTCATCTTTGAATACTTCCCACCAAAACGTGTTGTCTGTGAAATTGTCATTGGTCAAATTACTGATAGCTTGAAAGTCTGGTGATACGGTGGTCGGTTCGAAGTCGGCTTCCATGGTTAACTCGATAGGTTTCATGTTGATAAGTGAAAGGTATAACGAGTTACAACCTACTAACTGACGCAAAACTTTCTCGTAAACTTCTTGTGCGTTACCCAAGTCTAGTGGTTAAAATTTTAACCTGAGACTTAAATTAGAGCTTTGTGCCAATTCAAAATAAATAACTAACCAAACTTGATGACATATAATTGGAGCGTAGTTGTGTAATAATATTCCTCTGCTTTCAAAGTAAAGTAAAATGTTTGTTTGTTTTTGTAATATAAAGCCAGGTTTTACTGCTATACCCAGTTTATTTTGCTTTCAATATAATTAGTATTAGTGAGGAGAATTCACTTAAATAAATAAGGTTTGAGGAGTTTTGCAACAACCGTGTAAAGAAGAATTGAAATCGTTGTGGGAAAAAAGTTTGTTGCAAAATGGTAAGTTGTGTTGTAAAGATCAGCAAGCAATATATGCTTTTGTAGAGCAAAAAGATTGTGTGCACACAAGAAAGATTCAACGACAACTGAGCTCTAAAAATGTGAGAGCATCAGTTTTCCCCTAAACATTTTAGTACAGACAGTAAACATGCCTGAATTTTTTTCATTTATGTGGTCCAAATATGTAACAACTAGTGAGAGATTTTGCAGGAACCTTTAGTCGCAGAAGCAGAACCAAAAGTCAACGGTAAATCACAAAAATGCTTTTCGCCAAATACACATCATAACATTTAAATAGTAAGTTAGGAAACCATAGTAGAAAAGTAGCAAAGACAGGCAGATCGAATAAAGCATCGTAAAGTTTAATTTTGCAGCTGTAGTTTTAATGAAGCCAACTTCCATTTTAGCATAGCCGATATACACGTGTACAAATACTACAATTGTTTTTCACGACTTTTATGTTTTGGGACAATGAGCAGTACAAAACTTATTAGGTTTTAATTCTATTTGAATGAACTGAAATTATTTTAATTGCAACTTAAGGCTCTAGGACCCCAGTTCAATATCCACTTTGCAAGCGGACGGGATGTCCAAAACGTGATTTTCCAAAACCAGATTTCCAAGGAGGACAGATTTTCAATTTCCAATTTTTCTTTGACAATTGGACAAATTTTCCAATTCAGTTTTTAATGCTCTTTGTGTTGGACCAAGTATCTCACATCCATGGCAAGCTACCGCAACCTTCTAGAGACACTCTTTGGCTTTTGAATGAGACAACATATGGTAGGTATTGACTGAGTACCGATTGTCAGAGCATAAGTCATATGGAACCCTCTTTTGAAAGATTGTAAACTTCAGTTTATATTTTGAAATTGACAAAATATTTTTCAAAAATGGAATCAGCCAGAACTACGAAATGCTGCTTTGACCTGCAAGGAACCACCATCTAAGGTTCTTCTGTGCGTGTGCCGTGAGCTTTCATCGTCCGTTATGCAAGCGTTTCCTTTTGTCAACCACATGTCACGAAATGTGAGGATGTGGCGGCAGCCAAAAGGAATATTCGAGCCACAGTCACTTTCTGAGGTCAAACTTACTGACAAGTACAGACAACCAAAAGGTTGTAGAAATAGATAAAAAGGAAGAGCCGTTTCTGCATAGAGATTCTCGTGATGACTGCAGACATTTAGTGTTTGCAACCGATCCTGGAACTTTCCAAGGCTATGATAATACTTTCCTGGTGTATACTTCCTTTTTTAGCACAGCGGGTAGCAGGAGAGCACTTGAAGGACAAAACGTTCCGACAAAAGTAGCTAAACAGAAGAATATACCAACTTGTAAGCACTTACGAAGTTGAAAGGCTTGACGAGTTCATGCCAGGAATAGCGTTCAATATAACACGGATTAAGACTTTTCGCAACAAAAGAAAGCTTATCATAGAACAGGACGCAAGAAGAGAAGAAGAATCAACTCCAGAAACCACTAACGAAACTCTGAAGCCAAAAAAGACTAAACCTGTTCCAAATACAGAATTTGAGGAAATCCCAACTCAGCAGATTACTTCCGAACCATTTGCACAACAATACAGTACAGCTCCAGTTCAGAAAAGGCGCAAACGCAAGAACGTTAACACAGGACCAGTTCTAACTCAGTGCTAGAAACATAAATAAATGATGCTGTTTTATATTTATACATGCACATATTTGTTAAAAACTGAAGTCCTTTTAAGTAAAGTGTTGACGAAACAATGTAAATCAACCTTTTTGTGCACGTTCGTATCTTTTTTTACCATTGGAAAAATTGGCATTGGAAACTTGTCCGGTTGGAAAATCTGTCCGGTTTTGATTGGAAAAACGTGTTTTGGAAAATCACGTTTTGGACATCCTGTCCGCTTGCAAAGTGGATATTGAACTGGGGTCCGTAACCCGCAACTTAATTCAAGGCTCTCGTAACTGCTACACGTATTGCTTATTAGTGCAAAGATTTATCTTTGATTCACTTTTTTTACTGAACCCTGGCAAAATGTTACTACACTAACTAGAAAACAAAAAATGTCTGTTCTAAATTTCAAACGTCAAACGGATCACATGGCCAGATGCGCGTTTTTCCACTCCTGTAAACAAAGTCCATACAAGAATATTTAAAAAACTTGTTTTACCAAACAATTTTAGACTTTCATGGTGTTGTTGATAGATTTGGACATTATGCACGTAAAATGCCTAAAGTTATATAAAAAATTCATCAACAAGTTTAAATCTTTAATTACTAAATTACGTAAGCAGTTATTTGTTGAATAACTTAATACGTCACTCCTAGTACGACACCGTTTCTCGCAACAGGTCTGAAAAGTTAAATTAAGTTTAGACCCACATAAGCGGAAATTCAGTAAACTGTCTATTAGAATTTTTACACTGGGACAAATGTAATACTTCTGATACCTAGACAAAAACGCACCTTATGGCTAAGCTGTAGAATAAGTAGTTTTACTATAAAACTTCAAGGCTAATAGGATTTTTGCAAATGGCAAACTTTTAGAGCAGGTTACAGTATATACCGAATGTCATCTGTGCACATATTGTCTTATGACTATTTGGTATGTTATGTTTGTTATGCAAGCACAATTTTATTTTTAAACTTTTTAAACTTTAGAATTTTACAAAAATGTCTTTTCTATTGTAATGCCATGATGGAATTATAAAAAAATAAAGCCTTGCTGGGTGCAATTGGTTTAATTGGAACCATTAAAAATATTAATAAAGTTTTAATGGTTCACACCTTGCAAGCAAACGTTCCAATTGTTCCCGGCAGTGTTTATTTTTACGCTTAAGTTATTTGGGTTCTGTCTGCATGATTTCTAGGCGACATAAGCCATAAAATTTGTGTATCACTCTGTGCGTGAGTTTATAATAAAGATGTTTGCAGGTTGTAAACATGACTTTGTGTCAAATATATAAAAGCAATAAGATACAGAAAGATTAACTAAACTTACTAGAATGAAATGCACATTGGGTGTTTAGTTTTTGAGAAACGTTTTAAGAAATATCTTGATGTAATTTAGTGTAATATATTCTGAGGATGCCAATTTCTGCAACATATTTTCCAATTGAAGGGCGGGGAATTCAGCAAAGTTAACCAATTACCCCTGGGGGGAAGGGTTCATCCCTCAGGGGTAGTTTTTTTTACAGTTTTGTTCGGATTGAGCTCAAATTTGGTATGCAGACCAATTGAAGGGGAATTCATTTTTCACCAAAATTGGCGTCAATTATTTGTCGCTGGGCGTACTTTTACAACTTTACTAAAGTTTTATTATTATCCGAGTGTCCTGTCCTGTCCTGTCCCCGTCCACATCAGCTGTTATAGTAGCAGTACTGCTATTTTTGACGTAAACGTAACATGTAGACAGAGAAGTTCCATTAACACAAGAAACATTGTAAATGCCATTGTGCAACCCACTTAAGTTGTTATGTATGATATCTTGCAATTATTAAGTAAAATAACGGAATCTAAATTTTTTACCAACATGGCTCAGCAAATTATGTTATTTATTTAATTACGTAAGTACTGGATTAAGTTTAGTACTGTGTCTAAAAAGGCTTCTGTTATAGTCACTCACGTAGCTCATAAGCACGGATAAAAAGGTCATGGGTTAAAATTATTATGGGAAAGCCTGCACCTCGAAAAAATACGTACTTTGCATGTCTCATAGTTCAATAAACACGATTCCACGAATTCGCTATGATCCAAGTCTAATATGCTCTAAATCTTTTCTTGATAAAAGTATTAATATAAGGAAACGCGTAAACTTTTAGTGTGCAATTTTTATGAATGTTTTTTCAACGAATCTACTGGTTTACATAAAGATTGTCGAAAGAGGAAAAACGAAATGTAGTACACGTAAGTAGTTTTAACTTTATTAAAGATAGTAAAAAAACAACAAAGTGGACATTTTATCATACCAGAACATACACCATGTAACATTAATAAGGAGACAACCTGTCATCTCAACATAACCCTCCAAGGACTCAAGCGATTTTCAGGATATTTTGCATGAATCGTAGGCAACCTATATCTGTTACCTGTGCAAAGTTTCAGTTTGCCCCAATGCTACATATGGAAGGTATGAACAATTTACCAAAACCATTCATTTTCAGCTGGATCTAAAATAAAAAGACGGTTTCAGATTTTGTAATTTTAGTCCACAAAGGCATTCAAAATTCTGACAAAAATTAATTTTAATAATAAAAACAGGTTGCACAGTTATAATAAACCTGGAATCAATTCACATTTTAGGATTTTTTAGAACTTTCTTTGAAACCGGGGGAATGAGCTTATAGCGTGGATCGGCCATAGCCGATCCCATGAACCTTACCATGTATGTTGAATCCCTATTTTGTATGAACATTGGTATGAATTTGAGATGATGATGATGATTTCGTGTTCAGAGAACGAGAAGAAGCGAGAAGTGATCAGTAATAAAATAGCAGCAGACCACTGCACACGCTCCCCAAATTCCTCTACTGTCTTCCTGCGTAGCATTCATTTTGTCAGATGCGGTCCATTGCGTACAGGCCTTGCCTCTAGCTAGTTCTAGCACATAGACATTTGTGTAGAGCATAATAGCTAGGGCAATCACAAATTACAAGCTTACGAACTTAATGGAAATACGGAATAGCTTTAAAAGTTCATGACTTGGATTTTTATAATTAAATTTTGCCCAAACCAGCTTAAAATGCAATAAAATATAATTATATAGACTGTATTGATGCAACCAATCGCATACACAACTGAATAATATGTGAAGCGGAGGACAGTTGAACATTGAAAATTGTTCATTTTTTGTATTTTCGTCTCCGCATAGTTCATAATTTCGTCTCCACATGGTTCATAATTTCGTCTAGTATTTAAGTGAAACGTAATCCAAACTTGCAAATAAATACTGAGAGTGCAAAATCGTAAATTTTCGTGAGATTTTGCAACAATTTCAAGGTTTTGGGTCTTGAAAATCAGCAATGACAAAATAAGGTTTTGTTGCTGCAGTGGACCTTTATGGGAGATGCGTAATACAATCCGTTAGAATGCTTTCAGATCAAAATATGTATATGTAATAAAATAAAAATATATTAAAAATAAAGATAGTACTAACTAATACCAACCACTCTAGTCATATCGAAATGTTAGATGAAATACTGATATGTCGAATTCATATTCGTGTAAACTTAATTGCGAACATTAACTTTATCCCACCCATGAAGACATCTACGTCAGAAAGTGTATTCAAAACATTTATCAGCATATATTTGAAAAGTTTGTGTTTACAAAATCATGCATATTTATTAAATTTGAGCAGGTGAGAGATATGAGAGTTAATAACTTTGTAATCTAATTTAAATCGTGTTCCACATCTTCTTACATAAAATATGGCAACATTTATTTTTTATTATTAAATTTTTGGTATAATATCATGTATTATCATAATTTAGGCTGATTTGAGCAAAATTGAATGATTATATTATAAGTCATGAACTTTTAAAGCTAAAAAATTCCGTATTTCTATTAAGTTCGTAAGCTAATTCCCCAGGTTTCAAAGAAAGTTCTAAAAAATCCTAAAATGTGAATTGATTCCAGGTTTACTATAACTGTGCAACCTGTTTTTATTATTAAAATCAATTTTTGTTAGAATTCTGAATGTCTTTCTGGACTATAATTACAAAATCTGAAATCGTCTCTTTAATTTTGATTCAGCTGAAAAGTTATAATGCTCTAACTTTCGAAGGGCTGTACGAGAACCCTCAAAACAGCCCAATTTCAGACCTACATTTGACTCAGAGGCCTACTTTTGATTTTCATTGTTAATAGCAATTAAAAAAGCGCTTGACTAGGAGATAGAACTGAGAAAAACAGGAGTGGTATCCTATACTGCTGTTGTTTGTATCCCTATTTCAAATAAATCTTTACATAATTTGGGTAGAGAGGTTTTATCTTCTAACCTTCTATCTTTTATCTTCTTCTAAAAATGGCGGCGACCCTTTTGTAACTACCGAAAATTTTCCATTTAAATAATCAGAAAATGGAGAAAGCGAACTGGCAATCTTTATACATTCAGCACTATAGCAAATACGCAAACAAGGCAACTCCATAATAAACTTTCTTGCCTTTGAGTAAACCTCAAAACAATTTTCTGAAAGAAACGATTGCCGTACTGGAAGTCAGTGAACTTACGTTTGTACTTATTTGCATATTTTCAAAGTAACAAATTAAACTGCTACACAAAGAGTATGTTATCTATTATCTAAGTTCCTCTTTCATTTTGAATTTTGAATACAAGTAAACTTTGATGTTTCGAATATTTTACTTGAGAAATTTATATGCCATGTTTAACATGCTGTTATATTTTGTGCACCTTGTTTTGTTTTAGACGATTTACTGTTCAGAACACCCTGTTGTGTTGACAAGAACGTGTTTGAGGGAACACGTTTTTATAGATATTCAATGGAGCTAAATATGGGCAAATGAGCCACGGCAGCCATTGAGCACCTGCAAAGTCCCATTTTTGACAAAAGTTTAAAGAACAGAGATTAGCTGAACTTGGGTTGGTGACTTAATTCCCCTGGACAAATCATCCCCGGTTATTGTTCCTGGACAAATTTTCCCTGGGCAATTTTCCCCTGATTTTATTTGCCAATTCAGCGAAATTTCCCCGGACAAATTTTCCCTACTCAAAAATTTCCTCAGATCCATTTTTCCTCGACAATTTTTTCCATCTTTTTAAAAATTTATTTGCAATGAAAAATGCGCAAAGTGTGCTTGGTGTTTTTGAAAATAAATCAATTTACAAAGTCAGCAATCAAAATAACCACCCACATTTGTGCTTAGAATTATACAAGATGTTAAGTAAACATTCAAGTAAAATACTTTAAGACTGCATTGCCAATATTCTGTGGTACATGCTTACTTCTTTCATATACATACATAAATACATAACAGTCCTTCAGTGGCCCGATTCGAGTGCACATGGTCTGATTTTTGCTAAAACATTTTGCTGTAGTACAAGCGACTAAGGTGGATTTTAGTAAAATGTTTTGATGATCATGCGCACTCGAATTGGGACACTTGTGGACTCCAGCTTAATAGAACTGGAGTTGCTCTTTCCAATGAGCTATTAATTGTAAGAACGTGACTTGTGGTTGAGAAATTAAGACAGGGTCCAAAGCTGGTGTGAACTTTAATATGGCCCTTTCTGCTCTGTTAGTCGTTAAAACAGCTACAGATATTGGCGAGTTTAATGATGCCAAACTCTCTACAATTCCTCCATGATTTTACTGATAAAAATTAAGCCTCCACACTAGAAGCAAAATCTATTTATACAAATAAGCAATATTTTTATAAATTTTGGTATCATTAAACTTGCCGTTAACTCTTCTAGTGACTAACAGAGCCGAAATTTAAATTAAGTACGAAAAACCTTTGTTTTTACCTATTGTCAAAATTAGACTTTCCTTGAGCTCAATGGCCGCCATTTGCCCAAGTTTAGCTCCCTTTAACATCTATAATGACGTCTTTCCTTAACAAGATACTTTATCAAACTCGTTCTAAATATCTTTTTACACAACTCCTGAATCGTTTATTGTAGAAAGCATACAAAACGGGATTTATACAACTGTTAAACGAACCCATCCATTGTGCTACTGGAATTAAATACCGAACATAATTCCCCTCTCCCTCATCCAAACCCTCAACGTGACTACTAAACAGTTTAATTTTTGTCATCAGCACATACAACGGCAACCAACCCACAACAAAAATTCCAGTTATAACAAACAACATTTTTGTAATTTCTGTCACGTTATATCTGCATGTCGTGTAGTCTTTCAGGGAGGCACGAACCTGCTGCATTTTTCGCCAAATTAAAATATTTAAAACCAAAATGACAACAGATGGAAGTAAAAAACAGTGAACTAAATGCACTGCTGCAAAATACATGTTTCCGTATAAAAGTTTTGGCCATGTCTCTATACAAAAAGGATATCCAAAATCATCCAAACGTAAGGAGTACTCAACCGTAAACACCGATAGCCATGGTGAGGTTCTAATTAGTCCGACAATCCAAAGAAACAAATCAAAATCTTGACTTGATGCTTTGAGAAACCATAGGGTCGTCCGTTGCCACGATATGTAGCAAAACTGCTGAAATATTTATCAACATTAAAAATAGTTGAAACTTTAAAAGTCATGAACACTTGAGCTCGTTTTATCACGCTCATTTATTTGCGCTTTAATAAATCACGTTATTAAACTAAGCAAGATTAACATTCCCGAATTCAAGAAAAAATACATTACCTATCGATCGAAATTGCTAATATTGAATACACCAATGCAAACACGGATACTCCTTGTACGCATGGTAACATCTTGTATGGAATTATGCCAAAGACCAAGCTACACATTTTGCCAAAATATATATTCAGTATTTACGAAAATGTATAATATTATTTCAGATTTTGATAAAACTTACGTGAGTAAATGTCTGCAAATCGGGTAACTGGTAAGCCAATAAGAACAACAAACAAATCCGCTGTAGCCAAACTCAACACAAACATATTGGTCACTGTTTTCATGTGGGCATTTTGAGAAATTACTAAAATTACAGTGACATTTCCAATGCATCCTGGTACAAATATTGTAACGTAAGCAATAATTAGGATTATGGTTACCCACAAATTGTGGCGAAAATAATCACTACCAAAAAACTCCCAGAATGTGTTATTTTAAAATATTGTGAAATTGTCCATGATGCTGTTTACGTGTTGTGCACTGTAAGAACACTGCGTCGCTTTGTCTTTCCACTACAAAGAGGAAGCGGTGGTATTTATTTGGCGTGTCATTTCACATTCAACCGTGAGGAAGAACTGAGCAACCGGAAATCTGGTGTGGGAAGTAAATAATGAAGTAAGCCATGTACGTATGACCTCCTTGAATAAAAGGTATAAGCTTGAAGGTTAGACGTCTTGGGTTACAATATATCTCGCTTTGTTAGCTAACATCCGCATAAAATCTATGACTGTGATTCACAGCCTGTGAAGTATGCTTTCGTACCGGAGATTTCGAAAGGGCAGCCACCTGTCACTTGTCGAACTGTGTCCTGTATCATTATATTATTATTAGGTTACACATAAAACACAAATAAAGCATGTTGAATAATAATGGACACTAACTTCAAGAATTTTTTATAGGACTTGTATGAGACCACAGAACTGGAATTATGTGTTGTTAGTAAGAGTATTTATTGTAGTTTTATACTGCAATTTTAAGTTTTCAAAAAATGTTTACATGACGATTCTGTGGCCATTTTAAAAACATGAGTCAATAGTGCAAAATTCCTGATACACAAAAAACAGACAGTGAGTTAAACTCAAAATACGACATCATCCTTCATAGCAAGGAATGGTCTCAGGTGAAAAATGCAAAAGGTTCTGGAGTTGTTGTAGAACATATAAGAACATGTTTTGATCTTCTGCACCCACCGGAGTGGAAGTATTGTGGCACTTTATTCTTCTAGGCCTTGATTTTGACCATGATTGATTTACATGGCGATAGCGACCAAACACATTACCAATTGACACCTACCGGCATACCATTTTAAAGCCCACAAAATATGCTTCAAAACAACATGTGAAAACAGTTTCATGTGCGATTAATCGTGATTTTGTAGTCACTTAAATTTTGAACCAAAATTTTGTTGTTCCTTTTCATAATTCAGTAAAATTGCAAAATCTTTGAACTGCCGCCAATATCTTTCAAAACTATTGAATCCAAAAACTAAATATGTCGTTTTATGCTGTTTTTAGTGGACAACAACCGCATATATCAGCATGGCAGTACTCTCCTTATTGGTCCATAAAATCAATACATTTCAAAAATGAAGCTTCCAAAATTTAGGAATAATCAATAAATTTCCGCATTTATAAATCTTCACCTACATACACTGTAATAAGATATGCAGAGAAGACCACTAGTGTTTTAGAAACTACATTAAATACTCTTACTAACAACACATTCCTCCAGTTCTGTGAGCTCATAGAGGCCCTATAAAAAATTCTTGAATTTAGTGTCCATTATTATTCAACATGCTTTATATATACACTAATAGTGAAATGTAAAATAAGTTAAGCATAAAACTACATCATGAATTGCTCGGTTCTACATCGTGTGAAACGGAAAACGCCGTGTCGTCTCCTAATTTTTAAAATGCTTTCAGGTTTGTTTTTCTAAACTGATTTTACTGTTAAACTTACAAATTACAGGTTTTGTACTAATTGTAGACATTTTTGGCTTTAAAGGTTGCTAGTTTAATAAAAATCTTAAGCTTTCAAATACTTGCCGTATTCTTCCACAGGAGAAGTTTTTACAAGAAAAACCAAAGCATACAGGGAAACTATATTACTTAAAAATTGATTCACAAATTATAAGAGATATTCAATGCTAATGGTGTCCAGGGAGTGATATCCAGGCCAGTTTTCCGATTTTTAATTTAAAATGAGCATTCGGCTTTTTTATATATTCTTGTAAGATATGGAAAAGCTATATTAAGTGTTATACTAGTTTTTAAAATATAGAATTTCTTTGCAGCCGCTTATCCAATACAATTTTTTCAATTATTATTGACAGTTCATAACGTCTTGTAAATCAAGTGCACACAATGTGCGTGACGGATGCTTATTTACTTTCCAACTTCTTTGACAGGCTTGTTTAATCTATATACACATTTAATATTACCTTTTTATATCAAGATCATAATAGTATTTATTTAAAGCATACGCAGAGCACTTTTGAAATGCCCATTTGTAGTTCTTGCATTTCCAATGTGATTTTGGATATTTAGTTGACTGAAGCCATTTCGTATGACTTGTTTTCTAGAATTGTACATTTATCAAAAACCTAAGAGCCCTACTGCAAAAGTATCAGGGATACTTTCAAATGTGCTTACTATGGTTTTTTGTAAATTGGTTTCTTGAAGCCAATGTAAGAAATCTCACTAATAGCTAGAGAAATTAGAGACGGAGATCATGGATGCCATAATGAAACGATCAACAATGTTTATTCAAGCTTTCGGTTGTATACCACAACCATCATCAGGAATACTAACAGAAATAACAAGACATTAAAATTTAATGAAGAACAATTAGAAGTTTTAAAAAACAGAGTTGTAGTAGCATTGTTGTTCCATTAACTTGAGACGCGATGAAGTTCCGCTTGTGCGATTCCTTTTGGGTCACAGTCGGCTTTCCTTGTGAGTTTAGGTTTCAAAGTGGTAGTAGTTCATTATTCCAGGGAAATCTCACTAACTTTTGCTTTTTTGTGAATACAATATTAACAATTAAAAATGATCAGAACTCTTAGACACCTACAGTCTAGGATCCGGGTACCAAACGGTCCCTTCAAAGGACCAAATGGTCCCAGGCTCAAAGAGACCAAATGGTCCCAGGCTCAAAGGGACCAAATGGTCCCAGGCTCAAAGGGACCAAATGGTCCCAGGCTCAAAGGGACCAAATGGTCCCAGGTTCAAAGGGACCAAATGGTCCCAAGCTCAAAGGGACCAAATGGTCCCAGGCTCAAAGGGACCAAACGGTCCCAAGCTCAAAGGGACCAAATGGTCCCAGGCTCAAAGGGACCAAACGGTCCAACCAGACGGACCAAACGGTCTCGTAGAGATTTAATTGGACCAAACGGTCCCAGCCAGAAATAAAACCGTTGTAAATGCAGAATCACGAAATATAAAACGATTTCGTGTGTCTGCGATGTGTGTGTTTGTCTTGTGGCATCCGGCCTAATGAGTTTTTCTCAGAGATGCTTAATCTGATTTCAATCAAATTTGGTATACGGAGTCTAGAAAACCTCGAGCAGAATCCCATTAAATTTCAGGCCAATAAATCAACTCCGAAGGTCAAAGGTTGCCAGTGGTTCAATATTTTCACATTTGGCCTTAGTCATGTGGCATATGATTTTAGGTGCATTTATGCCATAACCAGAGAATGTAAACCATTAAAAATGCTCGCTGCGAAAGATCTGGGGGTTTAGACCCCATTTAACCTGGATTAAGTCCATCTAAAATAGGTAAAACATCTCTATAATAGATAAACATCCATGGTAAGCCATTGAAAAATGCTCGCTGCTAACAACAATGAGTGCCTAAGTAGTCAGAAGATTCTACAACAAAATACTTGATGAATGCAGTAAGCAATAATAGCCTATTCTGGCTGATTTAAGCCCACCTGGGCTTCTTCAAAGCACATTTTTCCTATTTAAGTGCCCATTTAACCTTTTTGAGCCCATTTTGCTGGTTTAGAGCCCATTTTGCTGGTTTGGAGCCCATTTTGCTGGTTTAGAGCCCATTTTGCTGGTTTAGAGCCCATTTTGCTGGTTTAGAGCCCATTTTGCTCGTTTAAGGCCCATTTTGCTGGTTTAGGGCCCATTTTGCTGCTTTAGAGCCCATTTTGCTGGTGTAGAGCCTATTTTGCTAGTTTAGAGCCCATTTTGCTGGTTTAGAACCCATTTAGCCTGATTTAAAAATAAAGTGTGCGGACAGACGGACAGACAAACGGACAACGATATCTTAAATAGCTCTTCTGCTGAAGCAGCGAGCTAATAATAGCCTATTCTGGCTGATGTAAGCCCACCTAGGCTTCTTCAAAACACATTTTTCCTATTTTAGTGCCCATTTAACCTGATTTTGAGCCCATTTTGCTGGTTTAGAACCCATTTAGCCTGGTTTAAAAATAAAGTGTACGGACAGACGGACAGACAGACAGACAAACGGACAGACAGACAGACAAACGGACAGACAGACAGACAAACGGACAGACAGACAGACAAACGGACAGACAGACAGACAAACGGACAGACAGACAGACAAACGGACAGACAGACAGACAAACGGCCAGTCAGACAGACAAACGGACAGACAGACAGACAAACAGACAGACAGACAGACAAACGGACAGACAGACAAACGGACAGACAGACAAACGGACAGACAGACAAACGGACAGACAGACAAACGGACAGACAGACAGACAAACGGACAGACAGACAGACAAACGGACAACGACATCTTAAATAGCTCTCCTGCTGAAGCAGCAAGATAATAATGGATTTATGCTAGTCTAGAGCCGATTTATGCTGGTTTAGAGCCGATTTATGCTGGTTTAGAGCCGATTTATGCTGGTTTAGAGCCGATTTATGCTGGTTTAGAGCCGATTTATGCTGGTTTAGAGCCGATTTATGCTGGTTTAGAGCCGATTTATGCTGGTTTAGAGCCGATTTATGCTGGTTTAGAGCCGATTTATGCTGGTTTAGAGCCGATTTATGCTGGTTTAGAGCCGATTTATGCTGGTTTAGAGCCGATTTATGCTGGTTTAGAGCCGATTTATGCTGGTTTAGAGCCGATTTATGCTGGTTTAGAGCCGATTTATGCTGGTTTAGAGCCGATTTATGCTGGTTTAGAGCCGATTTATGCTGGTTTAGAGCCGATTTATGCTGGTTTAGAGCCGATTTATGCTGGTTTAGAGCCGATTTATGCTGGTTTAGAGCCGATTTATGCTGGTTTAGAGCCGATTTATGCTGGTTTAGAGCCGATTTATGCTGGTTTAGAGCCGATTTATGCTGGTTTAGAGCCGATTTATGCTGGTTTAGAGCCGATTTATGCTGGTTTAGAGCCGATTTATGCTGGTTTAGAGCCGATTTATGCTGGTTTAGAGCCGATTTATGCTGGTTTAGAGCCGATTTATGCTGGTTTAGAGCCGATTTATGCTGGTTTAGAGCCGATTTATGCTGGTTTAGAGCCGATTTATGCTGGTTTAGAGCCAATTTATGCTGGTCTAGAGCCGATTTATGCTGGTTTAGAGCCGATTTATGCTGATTTAGAGCCAATTTATGCTGGTTTAGAGCCAATTTATGCTGGTTTAGAACCGATTTATGCTGGTTTAGAGCCAATTTATGCTGGTTTAGAGCCGATTTATGCTGGTTTAGAGCCGATTTATGCTGGTTTAGAGCCGATTTATGCTGGTTTAGAACCGATTTATGCTGGTTTAGAGCCAATTTATGCTGGTTTAGAGCCCATTTTGCTGGTTTAGAGCCGATTTATGCTAGTTTAGAGCCGATTTAGGCTGGTCTAGACCTCAAAAATAAAGTGGACGGACACACGGACACACTATCCGTTAATAAGCTCACCTGCTGACGCAGCGAGCTAATTACGAATCCACTGTTTGTTCCAATCCTATTTGAATCAATGTTAAGTCCATTTTTGGCCAGGGTTACCAATAAAATATCCATTAAAAAAATATTTTAACAAACCGACTGCAAATTCGTAATCCGGGTTAAAAACTGACCTAAAGTCATGTGTTGCTATGACCTCTGATCCAGACTTAATGTTTCTGTCCGAAGTCCTGTAGTATCTGCATATCAAGTTTGGTTGTAATCGTTGTAGTCATTGCTGAGTAAAAAGCATACGCCGGAATGCAAAACTATCCAGTATCTGCGGTATCTAATAATTTGACTAGTTTCATTACTTATAGGTCAATGTTTAGATATATGACGATTTTTTCTGGTCAAAGACACTCTAGTTCTAAAAAAATTTGATGGGACCGTTTGATCTAACGAAACGGACCGTTTCGTCCCAGCAAGATACCAATTGGTCCCATTTAAAGTTAATTGCTAATTAGGTGGCCAATTTAAAATTTGAAGGTTTTATATTTTCATTAATTACTAGACTGGTTTGGTTTTAAATTTTCTGTGCATTTCCCTAATTAAATTCAATACATAACACAATAAAAATTAGCAATTTAAAATATTTTCATATAATTATTTTTATTTCAACAAATCAGCGGTGAAAATTCAATTTTCCACGGTAGCAAATTTTATTTTTCATTGTTCTTTCTTATTCAATTTGAAAAAGTCCGCAAAATGGTGACACGTTCCGTAAACGGGGTTATTTTGAAATTTGCTAATTTTTCGGAAATCACCTGGGAGCGTTTGGTCCTTTCAGGGGACTGTTTGATCCTACAGGAGACCGTTTGGTCCTTCTGGTGGGACCGTTTGGTACCCTGATCCTAGGCACATTTAACTCCCGAAAAGTTTAATTGTTGATATTATTTAACAAAGTATGTTGTTATTTATTTATTTTTCGCCCAATGTTAGTAGAGCAAACGACATATAGATATATTTTCCGAACTGTTTTTAGTATGTATTTACGAAAACTTTAGTATTTTAGTTTAAAACTTCAATTGTTGACGGATAAGCGATTTTTCAGCATGCATTTTTTTAAATATAGAACAATATTCTTTCATTTAAGAATTAAAATTTGAATCCCTGAATGCTTTAAGATTCTACTACTTCCGGATCCAGAAGTACTTTCCCAACTACCATTGGCGATTTTCTAGTTTGGACAAAAAGAACTTTTCCGAAAAGCAAGTTAGCAGAATTTACCAAACTTGCAGTTGTCAGACAAAAAGTCAATTTAAAATAAAGTAGGCAACATGCCCACATGTAGCAAAGTAGCGAAAGTCGAAGCAATAGTTTTGTGCCAGACATAAAATTAAACCGTAAAATGTAGTATATTAGACCAACAAAAGATGTTGGTAATTTCAAAAAAGTTAAACTAATAGTTTTATGCCATCAATAAAATTGTAACCTAAAATGTAGTATTCTTAACCAACGAACGACGTTGGTAATTTCAAAAAAGTTAAAAGATTAGTTTCATGCCATCAATAAAATTGAAACGTAAAATGTAGTATTCGTAACCAACGAACGACGTTGGTAATTTCAAAAAGTTAAAAGAATAGTTTCATGCCATCAATAAAATTGAAACGTTAAATGTAGAATCCATGACCAACGTAAGACGTTGGCAACTTTAAAAAAGTTAAAGTAATAGTTTCGTGCCATCAATAAAATTGAAACGTTAAATGTAGTATTCATGACCAACGTAAGACGTTGGCAACTTTAAAAAAGTTAAAGTAATAGTTTCATGCCATCAATAAAATTGAAACGATAAATGTAGAATTCTTGACCAACGAAAGACGTTGGTAACTTTAGTAAAAAAGTTATAACAATAGTTTTGTGCTGCTTTTATATTTAAAGCGTAATATGTAGCATCCTAACTTTGTTGTAGTAGTAATAGAGCTTATGTGACTTATGTTCTCATAACGTCTGATCTCTTTGACCTATTGACCTGAAATTTTTGCCACAGCTGTCCATTGACATGACACATGTTTGTGCCAAGTTTCGTTGAAATCGGTTGAATCGTTACGAAGATATTGCACGGAGAGACAGACGGACAGACGGACAGACAGACAGCTTGCGCCAAATTAATAAGTAGCTTTCGCTACTTAATAATTATTATTCAAAATAGTTTTAAGTTTTCCTAGCAACCTTCAGCACACGGTGTTTAGTTTTGCGTCCGTTGCTCTCATGCATTTTTCTAAAGTTATATTACACGAAAAACGCGTCAAGTGGGACAAATCATATTTTAGAGTTATTCATTTTTAATGGTTAAAGAGGCTGAATTTATTTTTATGAACCCAAGCTTTCGCTAACTTGCCGCTAGGTTTTACGAGAGTACACTGAATAGTAATTTAGAGAAAATCCAGTACAAATGCAAAAGTAACATTCAAAAGTAAGAAAAATAAAACAGCAATTAATTTAAATTAGTTAAATTAATTTAAAGAACATCTATACATTATCAATAATGACACAATAAACCTAAACCGGGGTTTCTCAGTGTCATCAATATGGGATGGATCTCTCACGAATTTTTTACCAGAACTACAAGACACTTGATTATCATGACAAATTTCCAATGTTACCAAATTCATATGTATGAATCCTGGAATTACATAGGCACGCATTTTCCAACTATCAATACAGAACCTCAGTTATCCTTTCACACTAACAAGGAAAGCAAGTGTGCACCGAAGAGGGATCGAACAAGGCGGAATTTCGTCACGTTTTAAAGTTAATGGAAGAACAACGTATCCTCATTTTATTATTTTTTTTACTAATTGTTCATGTATTTGCAATGTTCTTGTTATTCTATTAGTATCCTGATGATGGTTGTGGTATACAACCGAAAGCTTGAAAAATAAACGTTGTTTATCTATAATGGCATCCATGATCTCCGTTTCAACATCATATAACTATGACTCACCACATGGATGGAAAGCCCTTAAATCTGAAGTAACAAACAGTTTCGGAGTGGACTCTTCCCAATTAATCTCGTCCCTAGAAAAACAAGAACTCAAAAGGTGCTCCACTAAAAACAACATCATTTTCCTTAAACGCTGCAAGAAAAACGGACTAGTACCAGTATGCTGCACCGTAACAAACAAGTGGAACAAACGAAGAAAAATAGATGAGGCATGCAAAAAATTACAACTAACCCTCCTTAAAGATCGAATTGACGAAAATTTCAAAATCCTCAAATCCCTGGACAAATCAATCAGCAAATTGAGACAAGACATTGAACCCAAATTGGGACACGTTTTCACTCTAGTGGATTCATACATCCGTACATCTATTATGAAGTTAAACAACACACTCAAACAAAGACACCAAGCCAAATTTGAAAAGCTTAAAACCAACTTTATCAATGGCAAAACAGAATCTAAACAAAAGATCACAACTGCAGCAAAACTCCCGGAGGGAAACAAGTCAAGTGTTATAAACATGTCAACGGCTACCTTCTCTGATTCGGAAAAGAAATTACTGGAACTTGGCTTAAACTTCGGAATTCCTTTTAAACACCACAGTGTTCCTTGTTTTTTTTACAGTTAGACATTACATTCGAGCAATGAACAATGACAGCAGCTAGCAAAACCTGCAACATTCTATGGACATTCCTTCTATAAAGCTATGATCACACAAAAATTAAGTAGATAAATCTAATTCATTTGCTTCAAATTTAAATTTATTTCCTTCTAAGCTCTAAAGATAAGCTTGAATATTGTTTTAAAAAATATTATAAATACAGTAATAAAAGCTCTCAAACAAACAACGGCAAATATAATGTGCAAGAATATCAACAAACCTATATGAAAAGCCTCAACTAAAGGTATGAATTGTACGTTTAACGGTTTTATGTTCTTAGAATTGTTTATGTTTTCAATTGTAACGTGTATCCCAAGGTCTATGCAGTGTTTGGTAAATTGTTGGGAGCAACTTGCTTGGTAGCTAATGTCCTAGGGGGCAAATAGTTTGGGAGTAAATTGAACAGGGAGCAACATGGCATGGGAGCCAAGTGGTCCGGGAGCTAGTGGTTATGGGAGCAAATTTACCTGGGAGCAAATGCCGCGGGGAGCTAATGTGTCTGGGAGCAAATGGCACGGGGAGCTAATGTGTCTGGGAGCAAGTGGGTTGGGGAGCTAACTGACCACCGGGAGCTAGTTGGTTCGGGAGCTAACTGACCACCGGGAGCTAGTTGGTTCGGGAGCTAATAGCCTAGACCCGTAATAGTTTTTGTCAAAATTATCTTTTCACCAAAATCTCAAATACTCAAGCATAATTATTTGCTAACTTTATGTTCGGCCGAGAAAAACTTACAAAGACCAATACCACTTTAGCAACATAGTATTTAGTCAGCGTGAGTGAACGCTTATGTTATTGCTATCAGTTTTGAAAATTTTAATTTTGAGTTCTTTCAGTTCTTTAATTTAGAAATCAAGTTTGTATCGTTTTCCAAAGAATGGGCACATTTTAACATTGCTTGTAATCTAGTGCAATACAATGCCATCAAAGAATACTTGAAATTCTATCCATTGGGTACAGTCGACATACTAAAATGTTAACTTGGAAACTTTTCCTTCTGTGATTTCTTAGCTTTAATTTACTTGTTTGGTTAAACGCATAAAAACAAAATCATATATAGGTGCCAAATTTTTTCTGAAATGTCGGCAAAATTTGCACCAGAATACATAATCGGCATGCTTTTTTCAAAAAAATTGTATTCGTATGTCAAGATTATGCAGCAGTGTGTCTCATGCATTATTATGAATATACTGACTGAACAGAAAGTCGTAAACTGCGCAGAAGAATTGGTTTCTCTGAAAACGGATGTCCTTCTCATTATCACTTTATACACAGTGGCTTTATGTGGTGGCATAAACACAAATATTTTATTTTTTATTTATTAAGATTTAGAATCATAAACAAATGTATGCTGTTGCAATAAAGCAAACACCGCAACATTACCTGTGCTCTCGGCAAGATCCAAACGTAGACTGAGAGAAAATGATGTGCACGTAAGCAACATAAATATTTGTAGCAAAGGAGCTTCAATCCGGGGATACCGGAGCTTCGTTCTTTATGCTTGCTACAAAAACACATACCTATAAACGTGGTTAGGTTTCAAGTGAAAGTAGAATCTGTTAACCTTCCTATAACACATGCCAACAAGAATTGTACGACGCTCAGTTTCTAACTAAATTGAAGCAATGCAATACTAATAGAATGACGACAACAGACAGATCAACTTTATAACAGACTTTTTATTGACAGACACATTAGGATACAACTAACAAAGGTGAAAGCAAGAATGACTCTGACCGCTGGAAGACACCTCCTTATATACTCCAAATTCTCCTCATTTTCCCTCCCAACCAATCATCATCCAACCCTAATTATAATTAAAAAATTCCTTAGCAATTAAGTGATTACTGCAAGTAAACGTGACGTTACCAGACAACCTTATAACACTACAGTCTTACAGGCGCGTAGCCAAGGGGGGTGCCCCCCCAGATCGAGGGAGAAAATAAAAAAGTCAGTAAAAGTTAACGTAAGAAAGATTTTTTTCAGAATTTTCGGCACGCTGAAGCGCGCATTTATAGCGTTAATACAATTTTCAATTGGAAATTGGTGTTATGTCTATTTTTCTCGAGATAATATCTCGGAAATGTGTGCCTCATTTTCAAAAACATAACACCACACACTTACTCGGATTATATTTATATACCTATATAATAAAATATTATTACCAAACTTATCCAAAAACGTTAAGTTCTGCTAAAGGTTTTGCTTTAAACGTTAAGGCATGTTAAATAATTATTGATACTGAATTTAAACTTTATTTCCAAGACACATATAAACCCTCAGGACTCAAATTTGGTGTTGTTGATAATAGTTTCTAAAGCGGTTTATTTCTGTAATTTTTTCGTTTATAAAAACCTTTCCTAGAAAATTCTGCAACGAGTTTAAAAACATAACCACGTACTGTACCTTTCCAGCTGCCGAAAAAATCACAAAAGGTCAAAACTAAAATGCTCGTACGATCCTCCAAGGCTAGAATTACTCTAAGTTAAAGTATTATAATATTTAGTTTGTTTATTACTTGTTAGGAATTAGGAAATGAAATGCTTTGTGTTGCTGCAACAACCCGTGTGAACATATTGTTGCAGTTTCTCCTATAAGAGTGAAATTTTAAACAAAGTTGCATTACATGATTGCACCGAGTATACACCTGCTCTTTTTACAACTAATTTTATAACATTTTAGAGCTCACAAACTAAGCTATAAAACGCTATGTAAAAGCAATTCCAAACACGACACATTGTGACTTAGAAAGCGGTTTTGTATTTAACGATAATTTTATAGTTCCTTTCCAAGGTTTTGCAAAATTGCATCTTTTTAACTATTGCCAAAATCTTCAAACAATGTTGAATTCCAAAACTCAAAGCACTGATTTATACAGTTTTTAGCGGGAAACAATTACGCATAATACGATTTCTGTAATCTGCTGCTTCTACAATTTGTGAAAAATGAATTCACTTCTGCATTTTTAAATATTTATCTAAATGTTATTGAATTCACTTTCAAGGCAAGGTCATTTGCGGTATAAAAACTTCACTAAATAGTCTTACTCACAACAGATACGCCCTGTTCAGTGAACTCGTACAAGTCTTGTAAAATGAGCTTGAATATAGTGTCAATAAAGCAGGCAACATGACTACATGTAGCAAAATAGCAAAAGTCGAAGCAATAGTTTCGTGCTAGAAATAAAATTAAAACGTTAAATGTAGTGTATTTGAAAAACAAAAGATCGGTAATTCAAAAAAGCTGAAACAATAGTTCCGTGCCAGACAAAAAACTAAAACTTAAAATGTGGTATATTTGACCAACGAAAGACGTGGGCAATATCAAAAAAGTTAAGCCAATAGTTTCATGCTAGTCTTATATTTAAAGCGTAATATGTAGTATCCTAACTTTGTTAGAATAGTGAGAGAGCTAATGTAACTTATGACCTCATAACGTTTGACCTCTTTGATTTAGTAACCTGATATTTTGGCAACAGCTGCGCATTAACGTTACACATGTTTTGTTGAAGTCGGTCGGTTGTAAACCGTTACGGAGATATCGCACGGACAGACAGACAGACGGACGGATTTGCCATCTTATTTAGTAGCTTTCGCTACTTAATATTTATTCAACATGCTTCACGTTTTGCTAAAACTTAGATCTTAAACGTTAATTCTGCATAAAATTCGGGCGCGCCTTCATTCTGGTATAATAATATTTCCTAATATTTACCGCCGTGAAGATCTCTCATTCGCTTTTTTCAATTCATTCATGGCTTTTTGCGTGAGCATTAGGTCGATGTTCTATAGTTTATAATTTCTCAACAAAACTCGCTTAGATACTAACGAAAGTACCCACTAGGTTTCATGTTTTGTTTCTGTGCCCCCTCCAGCTTCCCCGGCTGGCTACGCGCCTGCAGTCTCATATAACCCCAACTACCATAAGCTCCCATACTTCTCACTTGCGAGTGACCATATAAAATATAATAACCGAGTTCGGTTCCGGTTTCGGTTAAAAACCGTAACCGAACCGAAATTCGGTTTCGGGTACCTTAGTCATCTGTTCTTATATTATCTTTCATGTACGCCGACTCTATCCAAACTTGGAGCATGAATTTCTTGTTCATAAATAATGAAAAAATAACATTAACTTATTAAAACGCAAAAAAGGTACTAAGCCAATTTACTGAATGACAAGCCAGCAAAATTCATGCAAAAAGTTATGCCCAGTGTGGGAATCAATCCCGCCTCCTTAAGCCCAGAGTTCAACACGCAAGCGGTTAAGCCACGGTGGATGAGCTTGAGCACGTGGTACAGAAGCTCATCGTAAACAAAGAATGTGAGTCTACACGTACGTACGTACGGTGCACGGAAGTAGTTTCTCCATATCACATCAATCTCCATAAAGTAGTTTCTGGAAGGAAACCGCACCATAACCGAAACCGGCGATTTTTCAGTGTTCGGTTTTTAAATGTAACCGAACCGAAACCGTAACCGAATTAAAAACCGAACCAAACCCGACGGTTAACCGAAATAACCGAAACCGCGACGATCCTACTCCTCAATATCCTTTTTTGTTTCCTTTTCCACTCAAACCTTATATTGTTGCTATTGCGACAAATTGTTGCACAATTAGTTGTCACGTAAGACAGCTACTGACAATCAGCGGGTCGAATGCTTTGCAAATAGCTAATCCCTGTAGCTTGTTGGAGTTATACATATTTTGTTCCAAATATGTAATTTGACTTAAAGAATATTCAACGACAATCGTAATGCCAGTAAAGTCAATTCATTTTAATTGCTTACAAGAAAATCAAATTGTTTAAAATATTATCTTTGCAATTAGAATGTAAGCTACCTAAACAAACGTCCAGGACGTTTAGTGTTCAAATGTCAAGTTAAAATAAGGTTTGTTTGGTATTGTTTAAATATCGGTCTGAGCTCGTTGGGCTTGTACACAATATTACAGTGTCCGTAAAACTTGATTAAAACATACACAAGCAGATTAGTGAAATTTTAGAGAAAATCTTTAGGTTATGTTGAAATTTTAAAAAATTGCGAGACCCTTTTGTAAAATTTGTGCAGCCGATGCAGTTCTTGAAATTTACTAATTAATAAGCATACGTGCGATCGAAAATTCAATAATAAACTTGAATGATAATAAAGAGTAAGGCTGGGCTATCCAGAAATGTGTGTTACAGAATTTTACAAGGTAAAGAAAAAACGAATTCACCGTGTTACCTTGTCAAATTAAACAGAATAAAAATATTAATAAAGTATTTAAATTTAAAAATTTCGTGATGATACGATACACAATGATAAGCGTTCGCTCAAAAAGTACTGCTGACATAAAAAATGAATTAAAACTAAATCATCTGCCGCGTTTTTTATACTTCGGTTTAGAATTTCGAAAATTCCATTATGGCAACCAACAAAGATTGCGATAGACAAGGGAGCTGTAATAAGTCTAGCGTAGAAAAGATGAGAGCTTTGTAAAGAAGCCTATGAAGCCCGTAATTGAGTACATAGTTAGGTACTCTGTATCAGTAGATACGCAAAATCATCATAAAATTATTGGGGGCATATCGTCAGTCTTGAAATAAAATTTTGCAGCCTTTCGGTGAAAAGACAGGAACTCCCTTGTGAAAAATTACATTTTTTGAAACGTCAAGAAAATAGAATACGGACATAAGAAATATTTCCTGCGTCAAGCATCCTACTCTTTTTCCACTGTATACCTTCCAGCTCCTTCGATAGACTATAACCAAATTAGTTCAAGATGTGCTAGAATTATCTACGGGAGCAAAAAGTTACCAAGTGAATACTTTAAGTGGTACACGATTTTACTTTATTTAACTGCAAATATAATAAAATTCTCAATGCAGGATATTTGGGCGTTTAATTTAACCTTCAGCATTGTTACAAACATTTATGCGCGACAATTTTCATAGTTCAACTTCTGTCGGTTGGACGTTTACTTTGGCTTAACCTGTTTTACCCAACAGAAAACGCAATTTTACGAGTTTGTATCGGATGCTATTCCAAATAAGTACGGTGAAAAGGGAATGATGAATGCAACAGAAGCAGTCTTCATATGAGATTTTTAAAGGTCTGTCGCTTTCATCATGCCATGTCTTTATTGTGAAATTTGAAAGGTCCATAAAACAACAGTACAAAGGGGACATAGATTTCACTTTGTTCATTAAGATCAGTATCATTTTTGAGCTTCTAGACAAACAAAATTTAAGTGTGAAAGACGTAAATTTGCATTTCAGGATGTTGAAATGAACCCAAGTTTAGGAGTAGTCAGACGGGTTCGAATAGCAGTATAGTACAGCTTTGGGTACGACTAATCCAATGTTTTTTAAGTCTTGATATTTGACAATTTGCATTTGAAATTTGAATCACATTGATGCACCTGTAATGTGCGAACAACCGCCTGTGCAAATTTTCACCTGTGTAAATTACCACCTACGTTTTGTCTGCACCGGTGTTTCGTAACAACCTGTTTTTTGTTCCCGGTGTTTTATCCGCATGTGAAAACGCCACCGTCAAATTAACCGCGACCCAATTAATTTTTAATCATCTCGATTCATCGTCATGAGTGTGCACCATCTAGTCCATAGAAGCCTGGTGCGGATACAACAGTTTTGTCTATTCGCTTGCGTAAAGAAATCAGAAATCAACAATATAGTCAAACTGAGACACATAGTTTTATCCCAAATATCTTTTTTCTTAAAACAACAAGCAATAGTACATGTGTAGTGCTCTAGATCGCCTTATTCCGTTCCAAATCCTTCATTTGGAAGCATCTACTTCAAAAATGTTACATTCTACTTACAAACATGTATACAGGAAGAGAAAGCTAGACAAGGTATCATTGTTTCTGTTTTAGTTCTGCCTGTCAAGTTTTCTGTATAGTTTTTATTAAAATAACTTTTCAAATTCGTAACTTAGACTTGCGCTAAACCAAGTCCCGTTTCACCGAAACACCCCGTTGATAGTTCGCTTATCAGCCAATGCTAAAAATTATGGTAACATGAGAAGTATCATTATTGTTGGTAAACCTAATTCAATTTTTGAACCAAGCCTTTCATTCATTGTGGACGTGTACCCATTACCCACGGGTTGGGTGACCCAGTAAACCCGGGTTTTTGGGTACCCAGCCCACCCAGTTGTGATGGTAAGTTTTGGGTAAAAGTGGGTTTTTAAAACTTTGTTGTTAAAAAATACTATTTTGTATAAAATTTACCTTTTTGCATGTAATATCGTAATTTTTTAAAATATTCATAGTTTTGCTTTCCTGAATCATTTATTACCTGATATTCTTCCTGAGCTACTGTCTTTTGGGGTACCGAATTCTTGGCGGGTGCAGATTTTATTGCATGGCATTGCAATATCCAGCCATACCCAGAAATGTCCAATTTTACCCAGAAACCCAGATAAACCCGGGTGGGTTGGGTTCTTGTAAAAAACCCGCGGGTTTCCTCCAGTCTGCTCTCATTGCCCGATAAGGAAATTGCACAACATGTACAACTGATAAAAAAGAAATTGGTACACTTTAATTCCCCTTTGCAGATCTAAAAGGTAGTTTCAATAGGAACTGTATCATACATAAGTGAAATATGAAGCGTGTGTTTGCTCCGAGTGAAAGTGTTCTGCTCTCTGTGAGAGTCAGAACGTGACTACTAGAGAAATAGAATAGCAACAGAATACTTGAAAGCTCCTTCTAAGCAGGCTATTTGGGGTGAAATGGTGTTGGAAGCCTGTTGTCAACAGGCTGTTGATATCACGGCTAGTGGAATGAAAAAGGAAAGTTCACACTATTATAAAACTTTTATTTTGAAGTATTGCTACCAGGTAAAATTTATTTAGGAAAACCACAACTATGACACTAAATTTATAATTACGTAAAATGCATTTTCCTGTCGGCCGGGGCTAAAAAGTGTGCTATATGCCTGCCAAATGTATTATGGTTTCCTATATGTAATTTGGAGCTGAAAATGACTTCTGTTATTTGTAAATATAGTTGATTTTCTGGAACAAATCTCTCCGCGGACATTCAAAAACTTTCAAGCGAACGAAATATTCGAAGTTTACATGAGTACGTCACTCCTATTCTTAAGGGGTTATCGCGTTGTATAGCGTAAATGGACGTTAAGCATGGGCTAATCGAAGCCATTGAGTGCCCGCGAACCTGTTTAGCAAGTAAAAGTTAAATATAATGAGTTTGGGTTATTCTTTTTAAATTTAGCTGTGAAGTACAATAGATTGATTAACGGCGAATTCGTTGGTACCAAATTTAGCATTTTTTAACATTATATAGCATGCTAAATCGTGCTTGAAAAGTTTCAAAACAAAGTTTGCCCTACTGCAACATTGACAAATTTGACGAGTTTGGTATTAACGAACTCGCCGTTAATCAATCTATTGTACTTCACAGCTAAATTTAAAAAGAATAACACAAACTCATTATATTTAACTTTTACTTGCTAAACAGGTTCGCGGGCACTCAATGGCTTCGATTAGCCCATGCTTAACGTCCATTGACACTATACAACGCGATAACCCCTTAACAAGGATTTAAATGCAAATTGTTTAGGCCTTATCCATTAATGACACCTCTTTTAGGGGTCGGTGGGTCACCCGGGTTAATAGGTGACGGCCCATGTTAAGTGCCCTATCTTACATTGTTAAAAATGGTGAGAGAGGTCTGTGCGTCACCCGAAAAATCGGGTTTTTAAATTGACGTCATTAGTAGACGCCGGCTTACCTGAGTTTACACACCTACTCCAAATATTTTTTGACAGAATGAACCAAATAAAATAAATAATTTAACAATTGTTTCCTAACCTACTTGTAAAACGCTTCTAACTGTTTCCAGACCTACACGTTTTGAGCATTTTAACAACGACCCTTTGTACTGGTCTCTTATAGTCTTTTAATTATCTCATACATTCGAAATTGTGTGCTGTTAGTAGCAGTACGTCAAGCAGTTTTATACCACTGGCTGTCACCTAAAAAAATGATTACCCCATGGACTTCTACTCCCTTAAGTGTTAACTAATATTGGATGTATGTGTGCCGTGCAACAACACAGTTAAGTTTTTTTTTAAATCCTTACATAATTTTATAAAAAAAACATTTTTTGGTGTACATTGATTAAATCAGTCATTCAATGAAAGCTTTCACAGATGCAGGCTTTCATTACAAAAATGGACTAAAAATACAAATTTGTCATTAAAATGGTTTAAAATTAATACAGATTCAAGACTTAAGAAAATACATTTGGTTGGCCAACAAGTCAGAAAATTAAGTGTAAAATGGCATAATGGAAATAGGTAAATGAGCATTGAAAACCATTGTTGTTTTGTATATTTTTTATTTACGCCCAACGTATATGATATTGTTTGAGTGTCCCGTCCTGTCCCCTCCTGTCCCCTCCGTCCGGAACAGCTGATAGAGTAAATAGCAGTACTACTTTTTTCATTTTTGGACGGATTGAGCTGATATTTGGTATGTAGACCAATTGAAGGGTGGGGAATTCAGCCAAATCAACCAATTACCCCTGGGGGGTAGCACTCATCCCCCAGGGGTAGTTTTTCACAGTTTTGCTCGGATTGAGCTCAAATTTGGTATGTAGACCAATTGAAAGGTGGGGAATTCAGTCAAATCAACCAATTACCTCTGGGGGGTAGGACCAGTGATGTAACGGAAGATCGATCGCACCGCTCCGCATCGCACACTTACAAGTTCGATTTCAAATCGAACCGAACTATCGAACCTTCGCACTTTGGCGAAGTTCGCTCGAACCCGAACCTAACCGCACTTAGCTCATGAAAATACTTTAGCGGAACCGCACCGCACTCGTTTTCTTCAACGAATTTTTTTAATCGAACAGTAATCAAACCTCTTAATTCAAAGTATCTAGGCAGTGTTTAGCTAAAATAATACAAAAATTTGCATTTAATTGACCTTTACATAACTTGTAACTCTTTTTTTCTTACTTAACACACATTTTGTAACTGCCAGCTGATCAGTAAAGAGTATTTTATAGTTATGTTCATGTTATTTAGTCACTCGCAAGTGGATGAATGCAAATAAAAATGTAATAGACTGCATGTCTTATAGCGTATTACTGCGCTAAATTATATTTATTGCATCCCATCCTTTCAAATGAAAACTAAGTGAACTTTGGGAGCATCATGTTCTTAATCCTCGATATATCATAGAGCTATCGAACCGATCCGCACATCGCACACGAACTTTCTATTTCTTTTCGAACCGCACTCAACTCGCACCCGAACCTATCAGATGGATCAGTCGAACCGATCTCGAACCGCACAGGTGCGGGTGCGGTTCGGGTTCGGAGCGGTATAAATTCGAACACAAGGTGCGATCGAACTATTTTTACATCACTGGGTAGGACTCATCCCCCAGGGGTTGTTTTTTACAGTTTTGCTCGGATTGAGCTCAAATTTGGTATGTAGACCAATTGAAAGGTGGGGAATTCATTTTTCACCAAAATTGGCGTCAATAATTTGTCGCTGGGCGTACTTTTACAACTTTACTAAAGTTTTATTAAGAATCGAAGATTCTTTCTAATTTCCTTTTCCGGCCGTCTGGCCGTCCGGCCGTCTGGCCGTCCGGCCGTCTGGCCGTCCGGCCGAACACGTTTTTCTCCGAAACGGCTAATCCGATTCCAACCAAATTTGGCATACAGACTCTGGTGGACCTCCGACAGAACCCTTATGAATGTCAGATCAATAGGTCAACTCCAAAGGTCAGAGGTCACCAACGGTCAAACATTTTTAAATAGGACCTATATCATGCGTCACATGATTTTAGGTCCATTTTTGACCAGGATTACGAATCCACAGTCCGTTTGTTAAAATTCGGATTGTAAGGTCCTGAAATCAGGGCCTTAATTTTCCAATCTGCAAATTTAATGCATCCATGCTGTGTGACACATGATTATAGGTCCATTTTTTACCAGGATTACGAATCCACGGTTTGTTTGTTAAAATTTAACTATTTAGGCCCTGAAATCAGGGCCTTAATTTTCGAATCCGCTAATTTAATGGATCTATGCTGTGTGACACATGATTATAGGTCCATTTTTGACCAGAATTACGAATCCAAGGTTGGTTTGTTAAAATTTAACTATTTAGGCCCTGAAATCAGGGCCTTAATTTTCGAATCCGCTAATTTAATGGATCTATGCTGTGTGACACATGATTATAGGTCCATTTTTTACCAGGATTACGAATCCACGGTTTGTTTGTTAAAATTTAACTATTTAGGCCCTGAAATCAGGGCCTTAATTTTCGAATCCGCTAATTTAATGGATCTATGCTGTGTGACACATGATTATAGATCCATTTTTGACCAGGATTACGAATTCAAGGTTGGTTTGTTAAAATTTGGATTGTAAGGTCCTGAAATCAGGGCCTTAATTTTCGAATCCGCTAATTTTATGGATCTATGTTGTGTGACACATGATTTTAGATCCGTTTTTGACCAGGATTACGAATTTGATGTCCATTAGTTAAAATTTAACCATTTAGGTCCTGATTTGGGCCCTTAATTGTTAAATTTTCCAAATTAATGGATATATCATGTGTGACACATGATTTTAGATCCGTTTTTGACCAGGATTACAAATGTGATGTCCATTAGTTAAAATTTAACTATTTAGGTCCTGGTTTGGGCCTTTAATTGTTAAATTTTCCAAATTATTGGATATATCATGTGTGACACATGATTTCAGGTCCATTTTTTACCAGGATTACAAATATTAGGTCCATTTGTTAAAATCCGTTGATTTGCCGGCCGAAGGCCCCGCCCCGGGGTTCTAATCTTCGATTCTTAATTACAGCATTTGCTATTGCTTTATTCAATCTAAAACTGGATTTAAAACTTAATCTAAAGAAACTTCAGGAGCTTGTTTTAGTTTACTCCTATTAATTTTCGTGGTAGTAATTTGTTTACATAATTTTATCAGGAGTTGTATTTTACTTGTTAATTTTAACATTTATCATTTAAAGCCATGAACTAGTCTAATTAGGTACGTTGAGTATACATTACTTACTTTTTTATTAAAAATATCGATACATAAGCCGAGAGAGCATAGCACAGCAGTTTAAATAGTGCTGAGGCTGCCTTGCCCGGAGTTTAATTCACGGTAAATGCAATGTAGACCAGAGTGCAGTGTACTGTAATGTATAAACCAAATACGCAGTACATTGTACGCTTTAAGTAAAATGACCACGCAAACTGGTAAAATATACTTGTATAGTCTTAGCCAAATTAGCATGTTATACTTGGAAACTAAAGGGTGTCTAATAAGTAAAGAGACAAATTTTGTTTTAATTGGAAACGTCGCACTTGTAATTTCAAATGGAAACATGATATGCCACTGATGCATTAGACCTTGAAGAAGTACAGGAAAAAATATCTCGGTCTAATCTTTTCATGTAAGCTCACACGAGCTTTTGGCGTTAGGTGGCGCCACCTTTCATTTTTCCGAGTATCGATGTTTTGATATAAAATTGTTGGCCAAATTTTCCAAAGAACCTGTATGATTAAATAAATTCAGAGGTCGTATTCAGAATTCATTTCTCTACAAAACCGGTTAAAATAATTATCCTTCCTACTTAGTTATGGATACAGGTATCGCGTTTTAAAATTTTATCAGTATTTACCGATCTATTTGAAACCTTAGCTATTCATCAGCTACCAAGCATCAACAAGAAAGTTTAATTTGCTGGTTCTGAAAGCTTAGAAAATGAGCTTTCATAATTGCTAAGACACATACACTATTAATTTATATATGTTGGATATGACGAGCATAAACATTTTTCTTCATTGGTGACTCCAAAATTTCATTCGAAACGGGATTCGAGAAAACTGTGAAAAAGTCGCTGTGTACGAAATTTCTTTGCCTTAGTAAAACAAATGCCAAATGATAGCTCATTTGAAAGCCCATTCTTTAGTAAGTATTACTGCAATTAATACATCTTGAAAATACGTTATGATATGAATTGAGGAACAGTTTAAAAAAGTCATACTTTGAAAACCCCGGAAAAATGCAAAAACGTATGACCGTAAATAAGTGTAAATTATTACTAACTGGTAGGCCAGGAAAGCATGGTGTATTTTTTATGATAAACTACATACTTTATTGTATCTAAGGACAGCTATGTCAAAACATTTAACTTCAGTGGTTGGTTCTGAGAAGAAGATGAATTTTGTCTCTTTACTTATTGGACACCCTTTAGTTGTTTGAAAGCCTACTCTACATTCCTAGTGGAACTACTAATGGATCACCTGGATTTGAATACTTATTATGGCTATTAGTAATAAAAGTCCGTTAAGACTAAGCTGGGTTGGTGGAAACTAGATAATATAGAACGTCACACTGGAAATAAAATGATTCATAGGGTTACAAAGAGGAACCCAATGGATTTTGTGCCTGGTTGGTCAACCCTCTTAGCGTAATTGGGGATGCGATTCTCTTCACCATACGAATTTTTCAAAATCACACAAAATTCTATACAGGAATGCACTTGTAAGAATAATATAAGAATAAACACAATTGACTTTGAGCTCGATTGGTCATCCCCCAGGAGTAAAAGAGAAAAAAAAACCCTGATCGTATACTGTCATAATCACACCAAGTTTGATACAGTGATTAACCTTTTCTATTGTGAATATTTATCATATAAATAGACGTAGGCTACAATTTTTATTTGAAGAAAAAGTGCCAACAATCCCTAATTGTCGCTACGTAAATTAGCCCTACACTACCAACTCCCATTTAAAATTTTTTTCCTTGACTTCCTAACTGTTGTCATGAAATTTAATTGTACGCTACCAACCTCAGTTTTGAGGATTTTTCCTGGAGTCCTGAATATTTGTAAAAATCAATAGAGTGTCACCATTTTTGTTCATGCATGATGATCTTTACTCCTTACAAAGATCGCAACGTCTATTGTTGTCTTTTGGAAAGGCTGCACCTGCAAACATTGATAGCATTGATAGTTCAATGTCCCAGTGATGGGCGTTTGAAAACCACTCAACTCACCACTCACTCACGCAAGTAGTCAGACCTTTACCACTCACTCCACTCACAACTCACGAACCCAAAAATTTTGACCACTCACTCCACTCACCACTCATTCCTCAAAACTTTTGGCCACTCCACTCATGACCACTCATCTCATCATTCATTAGCTCAAAATATCGTAATTTTCTGGAAAAATTGACATCAAAACTTGATTTTTAAAGTAATAGTAAGCCTCAAACCTTGATTTTAAGCCAAAAATTGCGTTTTAAAACAAAAATATGCAAATTTTTCCAAAAAATAACAAGATCTTACGGCTAATTTTGAAAAAATTGAGCCTCTCACTCGTATTTTTAGAAATATTTCAACCACTCATGAACCCAAAAGTTTCAACCACTCACTCCACTCACCACCCATGGACCAAAAAATTTTGACCACTCACTCCACTCACCACTCATGACCCTGAAAAAAAGCTTCCCTCCACTCACTCATACCACTCACACTCACCACTCGTGAGTGAGTGAGCCCATCACTGCAATGTCCATTGTGTCCATACTAAAATCTAGTAAATCATTGTTTTTTGTTATCAAATGACAGTGACTCTTGTCCAATGCAAACCTGGTTTCGTAAACCCATCCGATAAAAAAATTCCAAAATCGGGCTAATTTGATTAGTAAAAGCTGACTTAGCATGAAACGAACTTGGGGCAACAAGATTAATATGTTTTTTTTTCGATTATGCATATAGTCTGCGTATGGGTAACGATTTATGCCAGTATAACCGGTACAGTATTGCCTGCAGCCGTGTAAAAGACCCCATTGTTTTTTATATTTATTCCTTAAAGACACCAATACCCTCGTGTCTTCCTACGTCTACCAAAAAATAACTTTCAATAATAATAAAATAAACCATTGGCAAATGGACATAATTAGGAATCGACTTCGGGACCTCCCGGGCCTTGGGGGCCTTCGGCCCCGCAGATAAACGGATTTTAAAAAATTGACCTCATATTTGGTAATCCTGGTAAAAAAATGGACCTAAAATCATGTGTCGCACAGCATAGGTCCACTTATTTGGAAAATTTAACAATTAAGACCCAAAATCAGGTCCTAAATAGTTAAATTTTAACTAATGGACATAAATTTGTAATCCTGGTAAAAAATGGACCTAAAAGCATGCGTCACACATGATATATCCAATAATTTGGAAAATTTAACAATTAAGGGCCCAAATCAGGGCCTAAATTATAAGGAATCTGTCGATTCCTAATAGAGGATTGCATCGGGCTCATTGTCGAGCCCGAAACCCGAAGCCCGCCCGATGATCATATCTAAAGCCCGATGCCCGAAGGCCCGCCCGAGTGAGGTAGAATTAAAAGCCCGCCCGATGCCCGAGTCTCAAATTTTCTCAAAGCCCGATATACCCGAGCCCGAATGTTTTTTATTTGTAAATATTTGCGAACTTTTTCACTTTTTCTGCAAACATTGTAGTTAAAAACAGGATCATTCGTATTGTTCTATAGTTCAAATGACGTTTTACATGTTAGAGATGCAATTTTTCTTGTTGTAATGACTAAAGTTTAATAAAAATATATAATTTGTTTCATTAGTCTTTACAAATATCAGAAAAAATTCAAGTTTATATTACAAAAATTCAATGTTTCGGGTATTTTTCGGGCTTATAAAATTTTGAGCCCGCCCGAAAGCCCGACAAAACTACATAAGCCCGAAGAAAGCCCGCCCGAGGCTACATATTTTTTTCAAAGCCCGCCCGAAGCCCGATCGGGCCCGGGCTCGGGCTCGGGCTTTGGTCGGGCATCGGGCTACCTGCAATCCTCTAATTCCTAATAAGAAACATAAAGAAGACATTCATCAGCAAAGTAACAGCAGCGTTTTACTGAACTTGACAATTTAAAACCACTTAGCAACAACGTCTACTTATTAGGAATCGACAGATTCCTTCCAATTTCCTGTTCCGGCCGTCCGGCCGTCTGGCCGTCCGGCCGTCCGTGTAAGCACGTTTTTCTCCGAAATGGCTGATCCGATATCCACCAAACTTGGTATACAGACTCTAGTGGACCTCCGACAGAACACTGTTGAGTTTCAGGTCAATAGGTCAACTCTAAGGGTCAGAGGTCACCAACGGTTCAACATTCAACGGTTTTCAAAAAATGCTCGAAAATTACGGTTGCATTTGCGACCGTCACGGTCTCCCTTGCGACCGTCACGGTCTCCCTTGCGACCGTCACGGCTGCATTTGCGCCCGGGCGCAAGAGCGACCGTCACGGTTGCATATGCAACCGTGAGCCTTGACTGAGAGTTGAGGGCACCTGACAAATCGTTCCTATTTTGGCACTAATATACGCCCTACGGTACAATACACCATTGATTTGACGGATGGCAATTGATATGCAAAAATGCCATTAGCCAAGTTGTTGCCATCCTTTACCATTTTTCTCCTCCACCATCACTCAAGTCCGATCCAGCCCTCCGCCAACGGCTCGTCGCCTTTCATTCAGCGAGTCAATTTTTCAGTCACCCAGAAAGTTTTGAGTTTTCTAGAGAGGAATAATTTTCTTTGAGTTTTGGTAGCAATTGATCATTTTGGCACCAGTGGGTGATTCAGAAGTTAGCGTGATTAATTAGTCCATTTAAAGAAGGTTTTATTGCTTCCAATTAAAAATATGGTTGTTTCCCCTGCTTGCCAAAATTACCCTGTGGAGTGTGTGTAATTTCGAAAGGAATGATAATTAAATAGCCTTGTAATAAGGTACTTTTTATTTAAAAGAGTACTGAGTAAAGGTGGTGGTGGGCCACTATTGGAATAGGTTGACAAGGGGACTGGAGAATAATTATAGTTTTTTCTGGACAACTTTTCGGGGATTTTTCTGGGCTTCGGATTGGGGGAAAGGTCTGGGCTTCAGATTGGGAAAGAGGGCGCATAGGAGAAATTAATAAATGAATTTAGGAGATTTAAAAGGAAAGTCTTACGGTTACTAGAATGGGAAATTATTGCTGGGGGATGATGATGAACTCAGGGTCTGCTGGTCACTTAACTTGTCACAAATCCGGGGTTGACAGTGGTAGGCACTAACTCGGATCTTCTGCTTGGATGGTACTAAACGGGGAATGACGGGGGGTCTGTAATTTTAATCTCGCCACCAGTGACTAACTCCAACGATAACACCAAGGCTATTCAGCTTATTAGTCCTTTAGAATTATTGCACTACACAAGTTAATTCGGGTGGATTCTGATTCACTTAAGATACTTAATTGAAGGGGGCACCCTTTTTACTAATTCTATTTCTTGGCCACATTATTAGCGAAGGCGGTATAGAGGTGAATCCAGATAAGATCAAGGCAGTCCAGTTAATTTTGAAAACCTCGTTATCCCAGTTAGATATCCTTTAAGTTCCAGATCTGATTCCATTCCCAGCCTTTGTATATTCCGACTTTCTTCGTGTCGATCATCAAGAGCTGTGTCATTGTCAACCCCCAGACTGGTCCCCATTTAATAACCGTAAGAATTGTTTTTCCGTCACCTTAAACTTCCCATTGATTAATTCATGTTTCTACCTCCCCGATTTAAAGCCCAGACATTTCCCAATCCTGAAGCCCAGAAAATCTCCATAAAGTGGCCCTGAAAAACAATTATTATTCCCCCAGCCCCCCGCCAGTTCTCTTGTCCTCCTAATCAGGTCGTGGACCACCACCACTTTTGTCCAGTATTTCTTTTAAATAAAAAATTACCACATCACACAATATATGTAGTTTATTCACACATTACATTACTACACTCAATATAGGAATTGCTTAATACATTCTTTGGTTTTGGCAAAAAAATCTACCTATTAGTTTTCAAATATATTCCAAATTGGAAACATTGGTACAATGTATTAATACACCAGTTCTGTCACACAGAAATATGTAAATTCTAAACGAATTAGCACCTACATTGAAATAAATGTTATAGTCATTACCAAAGAGGCTCTGTTGAGGACGGTGGTGAATAATCTGTACTGATACAATTCTAACCAAAATCAGAATAAACAGTTTTATAGAATAACGCCACGTCAAATCAAGATCGACATATTTCGAAATTGACGAAACCACAAAAGTGCATGCGTAGGTCGATAACTGGTGCCAAGTAAATAGTAACGCAAAAAATTTCGTGTTAAATAAAGCTAACGTGAAGAAGTTATGGGTATTTAAAATTTAAACAATTTTGAACAATTAATGCTATAAAAATGCCTGTTAAATTTAACCTCAATTAACTTCTTTGCCCCACCAGTGCTAAAGCAGGTACAAACGTCATTAAAACCGGCGCCTTCTAAGTACCAAATACACTTGAAAACAGGTTAATCACAGGTGGGGCAATGAGTTAATTGAGGTTAAAGTTAACAGGGCAATTAAAGAAATAATTAACTTTTTGAAAATGTTTCCGTCAGAAATGGTTCGATTACTTCAAATATGTGATTTGAATACAGCCAAAAATTTTGTTTCATCGAAACTGCACTTTTACAGCACTAATTGTTTACCAGACAAGACAAGAAAGTCAGGTCCAGCATAAAACATATGACATGCATATTACCTTACGATATCAAGCATTCTGCTCCCGGCGGAGAAAGCAATTTTTTTAATTGCCCTAAACTAAAGCCTGCACGTTATAGTATTCATTATAATGGTATCTTTTTGTAGTTATCATGATGCATGTAACATGCATCATGCTTTACCGTGCAAACTCAAATATAATTGTCAAAATATTTAGCTGTTGTTTTAAAGAGCTGTGTTTAGATCAGAAAGGGCATTTTTGACGCATGTTCTGTACATGAGTTTTATTCCTCTATAATTTTAACAACCCCATAATTTGACTTAACAACGTAAGATTGAATTGGATTTTTTCTCGAACTGGGGAAAAGTTTTGTTTAAGAAAACTTATTTCTCGTTAGAGGAAAGATAGCTTTCATGTCACCATACACATCATTATATCAATTTTGTGGCATTTCACAAGAGACAACATAAACGTGGTTGTGATATATTTTGAGAGACAAAGTCTGGGAAATGCAAAACTTATTAGAACCAGGAGGCTCTCTGTTAAAACCGGCTCTTCCTGCGCTCTTTTAGCTCAATCTCCAGTCATGCTGGAATTCCTGAATTTAAAGTTGTAGAACTTTTGTTCTAGAAGCTTTTGTGGATATGTTAATGGCAATTTAAAATGCCTTAAATCTTTTCTACTAATTTCTTACTACCTCACGTGCACAAGTGGTTAGCAAATTGTTAACTAAGGAACATTTTTTAAAAAGTGTCCCGACGACGGGTGAATTGCCATAACTTTTTTGAGCGCAAAATATCAAAAATATGAAAGACCATATTTTGTCAACTTTAATGATGATCATTCTGCTTATTCTTAAAAATTGCACACTTGCTTGACGAACTATAACCCCAAATGTTAGGCGCACTCAGCAGCTGAGTCTCAGCTGATTTTCAAAATTTGGGAAAGGTATTCAATTCGATTTATATGCATAACTCCCCAGATACGAATTATTTTTTCAAACGACTTTCTGCATCAAATAGCGTAGTAAAAGTTGTAGATGGACATTGTTTTCGCGTTCCCAAAAAATCTAAAACATGCAAGTTACAGTTCCAGGTTTCGGTGTTCCTGAAGATAATCTTTTCTAGAAAAATATGCAGAGCTGCTCCTTTAGTATTATTTTGCGATAAAATCATAATAGAATGCCAAATTTGCCAACAATGTTTCAGTCCGAAAACATTTGCCAGTATTGAGTTACTGTGAGACAATTTAGTTCCTAATGCTAAAAATTCACAAGCTTGTCATTCGCTATTGGGGCAGTCTGAGCATTTTGTGTTGTGATTGATTCCGGGCATATGCTTGTTTGAAATATGTAAAAACATTTAGGACCAGAAACAATTTTTTTTTTGCTGGAACCCATCACGTGGATTTACTCTTTGCTCGCTTGCGTCTAAGTGATCTTGGACTTTGCCCTTATAAATAAATCTTGCTTTCAAACATGACTTTTAAACTTTTTATCTAAATATTTTGCAAGCAGTTATGCCACAGCTGTCTGGGCTTACTAAAATCAAGTTGAGTGAATTGTTGCTGTAAATAGCAAAATCCAAGAGAATTTGCATTAACATTTGGCATTTCTCGCACTTTAAAAATATTGTACGGAACTCCAAGTGCAAATTTTGCAAAAAAGCGCGATAATTTGGAAAGTTTGGCATTTGCAAAACATGGCAACGAAGAGGGAATAAAAAAATTCGTGAATGTTTTATTAAGATTAATGAGTAGTGTATAGAAAATAAGTTAAAAGTTAAGTCCAGCCAAACTAAAGCTTTGTTATTTTACAAACCCCACAACAGTGTTTCAAAGGAGTTGTTAGGTAACTCTATTAGACTTGGTAATGACGACAAAGTTGTGGCCTGTTTTAAGCGTTTAGGTGAAAACATAGTAAGTATAGTAAACTATCTTTTATGCCAAATTATGGCACTGTTAATCAAAAAATAGGGCCAGCAATTGGGAAAATGTACCATCGACGGCTATGTAACTAAAATGTTATTAAAACATTCATTTCTTATTCTATTGTTGGTATTGATGATTGTTGTGTAACCATTTGTGGAGTCCAAACTGTGGTAGGGTTAGATCAGATTCAACAAAAAATTAATTTTGTACTGGCGTATTTCCATCCAACAAGTGATTAAAGGTTGCGTAAAGAAAGTCTAAATTGAAGAATCTAGATGTTAACAACCTTTTAGAGGAAACTAATTTACTAACAATTAGTAACTGGAGGTCTTTTTCTTTGCTTAAGTTTGTAGTTAAGGAAATAAAAGATCCAATTTTTTAATTGGTTTGTTAGTTCACTAAGAAACGATAAAGATCAGCTTGTAACAGAACTGCAAGTAGATATGCGGCCCAAATCTGAAAGGTTTAACAACTCAATAGAATGGAATGCGACCTATCTATGGAATAGTAATGTGGACACGATTATACCATCAACTAATACATGTTTACTGCATTTATAAATGCATGTGCGTCTAATAATATTGAGAAAAATAGGAATAATCTTGGTAACAATTATTGTTTTTACAATGGTTCTATACTGGTTATATCTCGGGAACCCCGGTGGGTGCTACACCAGTAAGTGTTAAGATTGTGAGATCAAGTAATGCATGTTATGTTGTTCGTTGATTGCATTACCTGCATTTTTTAACACTGAAATAAAACCGAATACTGAATAGGACGTTTTTAGTTTGTTATTGTATAGGTTCAAATAATGCCTAGAGTATATATAAGAGCATGATTGTTGATAAAGCAAATTTTAAACAACTCATCATTTTATAGCTGATTCAAAATACAGTTTACTCATTTTGCCTTACGTTAATACAAAATACGGAAAATCATTATTGCTTAATCTCTGATTCATTAGCCCATTTGGCTGCAACAACAAATGCTGAAGCAACACCAGTAGGTATTTATAGACCATAATATTTCGTAGTGACCACAAATCTGTAATTTTGTAGAAAATTTTTCCCGAAAAATTAACAAATGCTTGGATTTCAGCTTCATAAATTTTGGTTTCTAAAATTTACCAAAATGCTGACCACCAAAATTTTTAATGGTCTATCTATCGCAGAAAATCGTTGTAAAAACATTTGGTAACAAGGAATCTAAGCATAAAATTGATAAACAACACAGTTTCTTGGACGGACTGTCACACATTCGAAGTGAAGTGGCGATTCTCTCAGAAGATTTTTTATAACATGCAAGAAAAATTTTGAAAGGCGAAAGAATGCTCTAACTGTAATTGCCATGATGACTTCGTAGCTAGTTGACCATAGCAAATGCTTGTAATAGTGATGTGGTATATTTTTATTAGTATGGTTGGTGAGTCATTGTAGCTTAATAATTAATGATTCAGCCCGACATTCACTTTTCAAAATCAGTCAGTTTGATAATTGATTGCAGTTTGCATGTGCACTTTACTCAGCATTCAATAAATATTCCCATTAATCTTTTTACTCGATTGATATATTAGTATCAAAATTACTGTTATTGTCAATTAGCTGTTTGAAAAATCAAATAAACCGCTTGTTAATCTGTTTTTAAAAAGTTGGCGTTTTGCCGCCAATTACTTGTATCCAATTAACTTATAGTACAAATAACTCTATAAGAAGCGATCATCATATTTATTAGGTTATTTTCTTATCATGACACGCATTTCACGATATAATATGTGTAACATAAAAAAGTTTTAAAAAGTCTAATTTTTGGGGTTGCTCTTCAGTTTTAATAAATGTCTTGTCTTTCTGTGTTATCAGATAGATTTGACTCCATTTCTTCATAATATTTTCTTACCTATCAAATACTAAAGACTTTAGGTCAAGTAATTAAAAATTTGTTGCAAAGACACTAAAAACTCAGTTGCACTATATTTTCACAAACTACAATTTTACATAAGCGCAAGGGATTTCAAAGCAATTCTAGACAAAATTCATCATTTATTGATATATTATTCTTATATATATTTTTATATGCATAAGCTACTATTATTATATTAATACATAATATAAATTCGGAACAATTCAGTAATCTGCAACACTTCTATATCCTAATCAATTCAAAACAGAAGATTTTTGTTCATCGTTACACTCTGGCTCTAACGGTGCTTGTTGCGAGTTTGTTCTGTTGCTGTTTTTCCTGCAACCCGCTGTTCTAGGCTCCTGAAACAATGAAAGCAAACCGTTGCAATTCACGCCGTATAAGTTAGAGCGCTAGTTAAGCGCTCTTTGGGTTACTGGTGCTACAGGACTAAATATCAAACCCCTCGGCACACTTGAAATATAAAAGCACTGGATTAGCGCTCGATATTAACAATCAACGCGCCATGGGGATCAAGAGTGCATGTGATGACAATTTATCAACAATTATCTGCAACTCATCTAAAACAGGAATAAGCGCGTCAAACTTGACTTAACAATATGTAACTGGACTAAAACATGCGACTTAATTGTGATTAGCTCGACTACAACAAGTGTAATCGGATCTAATCCTGTGTAACTAGACCAAATTATGTGCAACATGACAAAACTATGTTGCCTGTTCCAAAGTATTTGTAACTGAACCATAATATTTGTAAATGGATCTAGTTATTTGCAACTACACCAAATCATGTGTAACTGGACCAATTTTGGTGCAACTTGACCAGTCTTTGTGCAACTCAACTAAATTATGTGCAATTTTACGAAATTATTTGTAAGTCTACTAAGTTTTGCGTTACTGGACCAGATTCATTTTTCATCATGCCATACAATATTGAGTCTTTCAATAATTGCATCAATTGAATTATAAATGTAAATAGATAAGTTATCAAAATTAATAGTAAGTATGTCATTGATTTGTGCATTAATCATGCATTGTGTAGAGTACAAAAATTTTTTACAACAATAAACGAAATATGCAATTTGACGCACAAATGCAGGCAAATCATACAACAATTTCACACCAATGTATTTGAAGTAATTTTGTGTAATTTCATTTAGTCAAGGATAGCTGGACTTCATTATGTGTATCTCAATTTAAGCACTCCACACTCCTGCTGAACGTACTAGGTCCAGTAAGTCTACAGCAGCGTAAAGTCAGTAAAGTCATACTCAACAGATTGCAGCACGAATCGTAATATTTACGGAATATTATTGAACGAAAAACAAAGACTCTTACTGTGTTGGGGGTGTTTTGAGAAGGGTATATCCGGGCATTTTGAAATACCGGGTTGCATGCATTTTATTTCTACAGAAGAAGCAAGGCGAGCAGGATGACGCGTGGGAGTGATGAAGGAGCAGCGTGCAGGGAACATTCCAGTACAATTTTCGGTCCGACAACGACGAGATTGACGGAACTGAGATTGCATCATCCCACTTTTTCAACTTGGAGCTCGCCGTTCATCTCCTTTTACCAACCTTACAGAACTTCTATACTTTTTTATTTTGATTGAGAGAAGAAGTAGATTTTCAGTAGCGATTTTTAATTATTTGCATTTCAGTTTTTAAAAAGAGTAGTTTACTTTGATTAAAATCAGAGATTTCCGTCCTTTTGTTTGAGTTTTTTTAATGCGAGAAATAATAATAAAAGGTTAGGATTTTTAGAGAAGGAAAGAAAACCAGACCTCCTGTGTAATCTTGCGTACTTATTTCGAGCACTAATTCGGCACGTTATTTTTTCGAGCATAAAACCGACGGTTAGTTAGTGGATTGCGAACAAATTGGTGACCCACCGACGTGATTATTAGTGCGATTATTGTAGAAAGATTACGAGGGATTTAAAGGAGAAAAAGACACCATGACACACTCGGAGGTGGAATTACTAGACCGAACTACGGGAGGCGACTCCAGTTTCCAGTCCAGTACTGCGACTCTGGAGGATCTTAGGAGAATGAGACAGCCTGTAAAAAGGCGTTTCGTGAGGCTGGAAAATGACGTGTCTGGACTGCTGGACAATAATGAACCCGATTTGGACCAGGTTGCTGCTACCCTCCGGGAATTCAACTCTGTGTTTGACGACTTATCGGAACGGAATAGTGCTATTCTGTTAGCAATGGTAAGTGACGTGCGATCCGAACAGGAGGAAGATGCCGAGTATGAGGAAATCAGTGAATTCCGAACCCGAGCCGAAACGTTGAGAAACCGTGTGGACGAATTAATGTCACCCAAAGTCCAGCCAGATCGTCATCCCGAAAAGGAAGTTAGAAAGATGAAATTACCAGAAGTTCATCTTGACAAATTCACTGGAGACTTAAAGGACTGGTTAAGATTCTGGGGACAGTTTCGGAGCATCCACGAGGACGGATCACTTACAAAAAGTGAGAAATTTTTCTACTTGTCACAGTCACTGCTAAAGGATAGTGAGCCGTACAAAATTGTTGTAGCCTTTCCCGGAAACGATGAAAATTATGATGAAGCTGTGGAAGCCCTCCAGAGGCGATTTGGCAATGAGGCCTTGCTATTGCAAATGTATGTTAGAGATCTGTTGGCTCTAATAATTTCTAACGTGAGTTCGAAAACAAAGACGCCTTTCTAGACCCTGTACATTGAAGTAGACTCCTACATCAGGGCATTAGATACACTCAACATTTCCGGATCCGGAGACTTGGCTTTTCCCCGTGGCTCCGCGCTTCCTAAGGACGTACTTAACAACTGGCAACGTGCAAGCTCCGACGGAAGAAATGAGGGGAAGATTCCGCTACAAGCGCTGTTAGCGTGTCATGGCGAAAGAAGTTGGCAGTGAAGGGTTATATTAAATACGTTATATATCCTGCTTTTTTCGCTTATACTATCAGGCAAATTACGGTAAATAGAATTGTTGTAAAATAAGGCATACTTTTTGTCCTATTACAGATTAAATATTATCGTACTTACAAGGAAACGTTTTCAGCGAAAACATCTAAAACTGAATTGGACCATTGTTTGTTGTAAACAACAGAAAAAATTATGCTGAACATATGCAACCATTAATATAAAAGAAATAATTTATTTTGGAAGGATTTAAGTTTGAGTCAAAACATTTTCAAAATATCCATTAGGATAAAAAGCGTGCCAAAATATATCAAAATATCAAGGTATAAATTAGGTTGAAACTCTACAACTTTTGATATGAATAATATATCAGTATAAGTTTCATAAAGATTCTTCCTACATTGTTTACACTAGCGTTATAAGATTTGCGTGCAAAGTCTACGTACAATTTGGATCAATATTTATAAGTTAGTTATTTCATTCTCGAAATATTTCTGATCTTTTTGGGCAGCTGAAGGAATGAATATTGACTGAAGAGCATAACAGGTACAAAACGTTCCTCCTAACCAACAAGTGTGGAGTCCAATTCATCAGGTACTTACGTGCACTCATCTGCAGTTTTCAAAACATTTACCCCGGACTTTGTTTGGCAGCTACAGTAAAAATCATTTCCTCTTGTATTGAACATAATTCCTCAAAAGCGCATATATTTTAAGTGTCATAACTTCTTTTGCACATTTACCTCGTGCAGGAGAATGAAAGGCATTTGATCATTTCCTTCATTTATCAGCGGCGGGGTGGCGCAGTTTGCTAAACACTCTGCATCTGCCTCACCAGGAGGTCGATCCTCGCTGGTAAAGTAAGTCTGTGTTGCTCTTTCCTTATTCGAGGCTTATTCTTGTAGTAGTAGATGTGACTTCGCTCTCTCGGTGGTTTGGTCCTGAACGTTCTACTGGGATTGAGCATGTTGTTGATTTACATACTTGCAATTTCCATAATATTCCTCGTAAAAAGCAGCACTGTGTAAAAACGTAATGGGAGAGCCTGCAAAATCCAGAATGTTGGATACGCGGCTGGGTCCTCTCTATATAGGGGGGATTCCTTCCCAATTTAGATACATACATACATACATTTCCTTCATTTTTTCGTTAAAAACAAAACACATTGGATGATCGCTGTTGTAACACTTTGTTGCGGTTTATTTTTGGAACAATTATTGCAAGCCTCTGAAGACAGCTGCTATGTTTGTAGGTTTATCTTTACAACCCCAGCTTTAACTTAGCTGAAAGTTGTTGGGTATTCCACTATTCTAACTTAATAGGCCAGTGTTGTGGAACCATATCATTTTGTAATTAAAATTTTCGAAACATACTCTATAACAATTTATACCAGTACAAATACGTTACACCAATGATTGGTAATTCGAAAATATCGTGGTTCTAGTTCTGCCGGGATTTAAGGGGTTTTGTATGTAGTTGATAGTTTTATGTGTGCTGTGGGGGACCCTCTGAGTTTCTATGAGGTGGTATGCAAAAAGCGCTCAACTGGCGCTCTAACTTGTACTACGTTGCAATGACAAGAAAAACAAATGAAATGAACTGCTGCTTTAGGCATTCTCTTTTTGAGAGTATCTCATTTTTATTTTTATTGGCGTTTCCCTAAAATGAAAATGCTCGTTCAGCAGAAAAACAATGAGGCAATAAATGCACATTATAATTCTTTTTAGCCACGAATAGCACCCGACACATTTATGTGACCTATAAAAATGTATAAACATAAAAATTTCAGCCTGACACTATTTCAGATAAAGCCCTCCTCCTTGTTATGGAGGCATTTATGCAAATAGAGATAAAATGCATATGAACGCAAGAGATAAAAAATTGAATGCATCATCTGATAGCTCATTCTTTGGGGATTACGTGATGCATTTTTCCAAAAATACCGCATCGTCATGAAATCGCGGAAGAATGAAACCTTTATAAAACGGGCTATATCCAACGTCGAAAATTTTGCCAATAAGTCAATGACCGAAGCAGTGAAACACTTTGTAGAAGAAGGTAAGCGCCTGACGGGAACATACAAAATAATTCTGGGACATAAAACTACAAAAACATTTGGGTGCAAGTTCTCTGAAGGACGTATTGTAACGGTGGCTTTCTTAGAAATCTTGAAGACAACTTCAAAGTTATTCGACGAGGAGACTTCCACCTCAACGAGTGCTGCAGCCAACAAACGCTAGGTCAAATTAAAGCTCATAAATTGAGCATCAAAGCCTGCACTAAGCCGAAAGCACCAACCAGCAGTCAAGGATCAGGGGCAGCAATCAAAATCTTGACTCCGATTTGATTACAAAAAAAACTTTCTAAGATCTCGACCAAAATCAAAATGTGCTCCAAATATTCCCCTGGCAAGAGACATCGAAACTTTTTGGGATTCATGTACGGCAGGGTAGTCCAATCTACAAAACCCACAAAGTTTACCACAAGGTTTCAATACTATTTGAAAAAATATCGCCATTTAAGTGGTAGCATGATCGCGAAATTCTGGATATGGGGTTTGAACATAAGCCGAACAAGAACTTTACAGCACTTGATATGAAGGCACCAATGAATCTTAGTTTATGTGAATATTGTTAACTATTAGTTATACTAAATGTTAAAAAATACTGCAGTTCAATAAAACCTAAATGTCCCGAAATATCAGAATTTCAAAAATGTCTCCATAACAAGGAGGAGGGCTTTATTACATTACGCGTTTTCGTTTTATAATTTAAGAGAAGAACACATGTTGCCTCCGTTCTGAAGCATCTGCACACGAGAAATGAAGAAACAAAGAAGTTGCATCCTTTTTCACTTTAAGAACAATACTTGCTTGTTCAGGTTGAAAACCGTTAAAACATTTCTTTTTATAGTAAGCATACAATAAACTCTTTAAGGTACTAATTCGCAAGTGTGAGAAAATAAGAAACATAAACTACGTCCGTTTTCTTTGTAATATGACCTTATAAAACGTACTTTGTTTTAAAAACAAAGTCCTACAATATCACAGATAAAGGAATTCTGCCTGTTGAAAGATGCTCAGGTTTCTAATTATTGTAATAATTTGTTTGCTTGAAAACGTTTTTCGTCCTACGCGAATTGGTTTGATGCTGCCCAAAGTGTTACATCCTGACCAACTTGAGCGGATTTATAAATGATTTACACAAAAATTTGGGTGAAAGCAGCAGCAGGAAATGTTTTACAGCTATCCTACTAATGTAAAATGATGTTAGTGGTGAACCAAAAATAGTAAAACAATGTCAGTCGCATTTTATCACAGTTTGGAGGATAGTGATATTTTGCGTAGCGGAAGTGTATCCAAAAGTTCAAAAAATTTCTTTAAAAGACTGGGCAATATATTTTTCAACCGTTTTAATTTTAATTTGTGCTAAAATCTTGGAGACAAAATGAAGGAAACAACAAATGTGTATTTTTTGTGTAGCATGATTATGGTCAGTACTCTTGCTGGCACAGCACTATTTTTTATTTTGTTTCCGGTAAGCAAATTTCAGATATAAAATATTTTAATAACGTTCCATAAGATCCAAACATTTTAATAACATTATAGATGTATCGCAACAGACGCTTGGTTTTGAAGGTGCTAGCAGCAAACTTTGTGCTTTCTCTTGGAGGTGTACTAACCGTTTTTTTCACAGCAAGGCAACTAAAACACAGCCCAAGGCAACTAAACGCAATCGTTGGCGTCTTATATGTATTTGTCTTTCGTATTTTTCAACTTTTATGTATTAATTTGTGATTTTCTGATTGATACTTTATTTTGTTACAGCTAATCGGACTGAACTACTTCTGGAATATAATGCTTATTTTGTTAGTCTCAAACGTGCTGAATGGTTGGCCGCAAGCTAATTTTCTAGTTTTGTGTCGGTTACTTACCTCTTTGGTATTTGCGCTGGTGATGTGGTATATTTTCTAAAAAGTTGTTTTGTTGTTTATTAAGTGAGTGCTAAATCCTAGTCATTTTGGTTGGTCTGGGTATCATAATAATTCTGTGGCTTGTCTTTTGATGACTCAGCACTAAGATATTATTAGCTCGCTGCTTCTGCAGGAGAGCTATTTAAGATATCGTTGTCCGTTTGTCTGTCCGTCTGTCCGTACACTTTATTTTTAAACAAGTCTAAATCGGCTCTAAATCAGCAAAATCGGCTCTAAACCAGCAAAATCAGCTCTAAACTAGCAAAATCGGCTCCAAACCAGCCGAAATGAGTTGAAAATTAGGCGAAATAGGCTCAAAATTAGGTTAAATTGGCTCTAAACCAGGCAAAATTTGGTTTTAAGAAGCCCAGATGGGCAATACGTCCTCCAGAATGGGCTATAATTACATACTGCATTCATTAAGGATGTTGTCGTAGGATCTTTTGACTACTTAGGCACTCATCGTTGTTAGCAGCGAGCATTTTTCAATGGCTTACCATGGATTTTTAGGTATAAACCACTACTTTTTCAAGCAAAGTTAAATCATTTAAATTATCAGAGTTTGTTTTAAAACAATGTCTTTACATTATCTAAATGAAATTTCTGATTCCGAGATAATTTGCATTTTATTAACTTTATTTTTTGTTGTTTTAATAATAGGCAGAGAAAAGGTTATTTACTTATTCCCAAACGTTTTCCAAAGAAAATAAAATATTTTTCATTTAAGCGTGAAAATTTGAAAGTTAAGCCAACATATTACGTCAAAGTGTACTAAAATGCATGTACTCGTTCAAACTTTTTACACTGCACACGAAGTCATTAGTATGCCTACCGAGTGATTATTAAAGTGGTTGTAGTGGTAGACAGTATAAATGAGAAAAGTCACGTTCTGATGAAAAATCGAATTCAAAAGTGAGCGTGAGAACATGTCATATCAGCATTTCAAGTAAATGCACAATTTAGACGAAAGCAAAAAGTGTGTTAATGATTATTCCTGTGTTATAATTAGTTAGACACAATTACATATAGATATAAGGTGCGACCGTATTGATCGCATATCTGATTTTGAATTCAATGATTAGCAAATTGTGTGATCAGAAAATTTTGCAAAACGAGAACTAAGTGGTTAAAAGGAATGTACAAAAACATTTCTTAGTGTATATAATTATTGATTGTTTGTTTTTAAGAAATTAACAAATTATCTTGACAATTTGGATACTTGCTTGATCCCCAAAAACTCATCTTGGGATAAATGAATAATGTTGTTCTGACTCTTTCGTACAGGTGTTTCAATGACTCACAGAAAAACTATCAGTCAATTGGATAACCGACTTAAATTTGCACTCAGCTATTCGCAAATATTGTGCACAATGATTATATGCCAACTTGAAGAAATGAATGAAAGTAGCAATTGGTCCGTAAAGCTTCCATAGCCATTATTTTAGTTAATTGTTTCACCTAAACTTAAAACCATATTTAGTTTATAACTGAATTTACTTGGTTAACGCCTAAAATGCTGCTGTTAAGTGAAATTAGTCGGTTGCTGTTAAACGGAACAACTCCATTGGGTAGGCACCAACTTAACTGTGAACTGGAATAGTAGCAATCATATTTAGTCTTTTTGCAAATGCGTGGCCGCTTGGTGTTGTACACAGAACAATAGAAATACACATGTATATAAATTAGGAGTTCCAATAGTGTAAATTACATTTGCAGTTCTTTTAGAAAACCTTTTAATAAACTAAAGTTATTTCTAGTCTATTTGTACTTCTCAACGTTGCTGAATGCAAAAAAAGGTTTGAAATAAACAATTTGGGTGTACAAACGGTTTTCCTTTAAATTAGCTTTAGCTTAGTTTTTCAAGGTTTACCTTAAAATAATTCAAAACGCCATATGGTTAAAGGCATAGTGCACCTTTACTAAAATTGCATAGCTGGTATGTTTAGGAGTATGCAAATTGCAAGTATGATAGATTTCTTTTTAAAAGTTCCTTGAGTTGTTGTAGAAAAACCTATTTTGAAAATAGAAAGTCCGGAAATATAGCTATACCGTAGTAAATTTTTGTGCATTGTTGTATCGGACATTGCGTTAAAATTAATTTTTTTGACTTAAATACCAAGTGAGCATAAAAGTTAAATTCTACCGCGGTCATTTTCTTGTATGGAAGAACACGGTTTTGATTCAAGACGAATATTGATTTTCAAGCAAATTATAGAAAAGAGTACAAATAAAATCATATTTTTTGTTTTGCAAAAATCAAAAAGCATCTTGTGTAATATTTTTCTTTTAAATAATTAATAAACAATTTATTACATTTATGAAACAATTGTAGCACATGAATGTTTGGAAAAGTCTACACGGAATTGCTCAACTTGTGGATTTTAGATACATAAAAAGTTTTGTATGCATCCCAACGCATATCCATTTTACATATCTGTAAATCATCACAACCCACTGCATATATTAGTTATATTTGTTTTTATCGAATTGCCTGACATGCAATTTTGAGTTTCTCTTAAAATATGAACAATAAATTGCCGGAAAACAGTTTGCGCTAATTGACAAATTTGTTTGGGTATTCCATTCCATAACTTGTCAGTTGTCAATTTATTTCATAGAATCATATTTTAAAAACCATATATTCTTTCCATTGATTAATACTCCAATAAGCACGGTAGGGTTTCTTTGAAAGCTTGTTGTATTGTGTTGCTACGGAACTGTATTGCTACGCCAACATACCGGTGGTTTTCCAAAAAAAGGTATGCGTCACACACCGAATTTTTTACATTCTCTGTCATGTAGAGTATGCATAAAAGAATTTGCATGTCGGAAATCAGTATTGCTGAAGCTGAAAAACCACGTTTACCTTGCAATTATGGCCTGGGGAATACTATATTTTAATCTAATGTAGTCAATATATTTTGCATACCGTTTGCTTCGTGATCACAATATAATTTAAACATTCCTTTGAGTTGGGTAAGCTTGTATCAATTACTTAGAAATCTAACCCGTAAGAAACACTGTTGTGTAATTTGAGCGCATTTTGTGTGGAATAGTTGGATTTGTGTCGTACGGGGGATGGCAAAATGGATTATGAATGACATGGTATTATTTTCTTTCTCAACACGATAATAATAATATAACAATGCAAATAATAATAATATACTAAACTTTGCCCTTTTAGGATAAAAGGACCCACGGGGCAATTAAAACATAAACAAAACAAGATTACAATACAAATTGATCCTCAGTCTAACATAAAAACTTCTAGAAGTTTACAATAATAATATTCATATATCTAGCACATTTCTACCTGGAACATTTTAAACATGACCTTGATATTCGCATATTTGGGTGTTTAAAACTGAAACACCCAACCAGTGCAGGTTTTGCCATAGCTCAGAATGAGCAAAAGATGAAAACGCTCCTGCAAATCAATGAAAAGTGCAAACAGCCTTTCTTTGCTTTTGCGCAAATTTAATTGTGTGGTACTATTGAGGCAAAATATTTGATCCTCGAAATTTCCCTTCTTTCAAAAGCCTGCTTGACTTTCAAGAATAAAACCATTTTCCTTTGCCAGCTTGATAACCTCGCATTTAGGATACAAGTGAAAAGCTTCATTATATGATCGAGGAGGGAAATTGGTCTATAATTTGCTGGGTCTGATGGCGGTCGTTTCTTGCATACCATGCTTGTAATTGATTCTTACCATTTAATAGGCGTATGTTTGGAGTTCGTTACCTGATTAAGTTCTTAAGACGCCAATCTTTTCCAGTTTGTGGAAGGGATTTAAGAAAGAAGCAGAAGCGGTTCACGTCATTACTTGGCCTAGGCCATCACAGTGTACATATGGAACCCATATATTTTAAGCTTTATGATTTCTGCCATTGTGTGTCTCCTTAGGCAGTTAAAAGTATCACCTTCAGCCGAAAAACCATAATACAAATTCAGTAATGGGTTTGATGGCAATGGCGGCAGGAAGGTCGCTATTAGCAATTGCCCAACTACTTGGCGGATACCAACTCCTCGTAATGGTTGTTTACCCGGAGGCAAGACGTATGGTCTACTACTCCACGGGTAGTTATCACGAATGGGCTTTTTGATTGGTGCAGATTGCCAAACTTTCTTACCCTCGGAGTACGGAACGAATCCTGACTCATCAGCAATCTTTTGAAACTTTCTATGTTTTCTTTTATGCTGAAAGCAAGTTCAATAATCTTAGTAAGCGAATTTCACATTCTAAAATAAATAAAATTTCATAGTTCGTAAACATAAAACTATGCTGGCAGATACTCATCTAATAATCTAATTACTTAAAACATTCAACGCAACTTCATATAAATGTTTAGTTTAAATCAGAGCTGTGCAACGAATGCAAGATAGCCTTGCGATTTGATCCAAAACTTTAAGCAGAAACTTTTCTCAATTTGCGAAGTTTGTTATATTTAATCGATGCATGTGCAGCTGAGACACAATTAGTGTATCAAAAATCCACAAATTGGGACAAGATAAAGCCAAATACAAAAATGCGGTTCATGGTCAAAAACAATAATTTTGGTAGCGATATGTTATCGTATATAAATAACAAGCATGCAGTAGGTGTTATATGGTCGCATATATCAAAAGTTTGTCTGTTCGGTGGCAGGTAGTCGTGTATATATTACAAATACACCTTTTTGGAGGAAGGTGTATTTGTCCACAGTCGTCTATACTACAAATATGCACGTCAGGTGTAAGATGGTAGAAGACATTTAAAAAAGTCTGTTTGGTGGTAGCTGGCCGTATATTTTACAAATGTTTTTATTGGTGGTAGATGGCCGTATATATTACAAATGCTTCTATTGGTGGTTGGTGGCCGTATATATTACAAAGATATACACTATTACATAACACTGTCATGTCATTCCATAATACATAAGGTGCCATTTAACATTCAAGCAAGGTGAGGTCATTTCCATATATATTTCTGTTAGCTACAAAACTACAAAAATAAAAATTTTCTTTCTTCCATTATAATTTCTTTACAAGTATTCGAAAAAATTTCATTAATAGTTTTTGCTCTTCCCATTTGGGTTTAACTAATTCATTATTTAATTTTTTATAGTGGACATTCCAAAGAAAAATTCCATACCATATTAATGAGTTTTTATACATTGTGGTTGGGATAGTTCGTGGAGCCTTAAATCTATTTAACTGATTTTGTTGCTCCCTGCTAGTTACAAATTTTTTTTTTAAATGATTACTTCTTTTGTGTCCGCAGAAGCTTGCGTGTTTCTGTCCACAGAATTTGCGTAGCTCTGTCCACAGAAGCTTGCCCATCTCTGTCCACAGAAGTTTGGGTAGCCCTGTGCACTGATGTTTGCGTATCAATGGGTTGCACCAATCTGTTCACTTTTTGAACTGCTTGAGTTGCAGTGGCTTGCACAGCTGTGTTTATACAGTCGTATTACCTTCTCTTTTTTAACCAGTCGTCATTTTATTTCCCCCACATCACAGCTACCTAGTTCTATAGCTTCACTACTGAAATTAGTATCCGCAACTTTTCAGACCTCAAGATCTTTACTGTGGCTCATTCCCTCTTCAATTCTTTGGTCCATTCTTGACTCAGAATCATTAGTGGCCACAGGGGCGTTGTTTTATTCCAGCTTTATAGCAAACCGGAACACTGACTGTCTGCATCTGCCGCGTTATTTAGAGACTTAAAAATGTGACATTGTGATGATGTTCATGGAGTTCCAGCGCCTTAGGGAATTGCTGCTCAATACTTGTATTGGGAGTTCCTAAGATATTTATGTTGCATTTACCGCATTTATCTTTAACGTGCTGACCCATCTGAATACATGCCAGTATTAGCTCGCTGCGTCAGCAGGTGAGCTTATTAACGAGTAGTGTGTCCGTCTGTCCGTCTACTTTTTTTTGGGACAAAACCAGGCAATTTGGGGTCTAAACCAGGCTAATTGGGGTCTAAACCAGGCTCTTTGGGGTCAAAACTAAGCTATTCGGGGTCATAACCAGGCTTCTTGGGATCTAAACCAGGCCATTTGGGATCTAAACTGGGCTATTTGTGGTGAAAATCAGGTTATCTAGGGTCAAAATCAGTTAATCGGTGTCATAATTAAACTATTTGGGGGCTGAAAGGGTCAAATGCCAGACCAGCATCTATGTATAATCTATTTGTTTATTATAGAGATGTTTTACCGATTGTAGATGGGCTAAATGGGATTTAAACCAGGTGAAATGGGGTCTAAACTAGGCCCTTTACAGCGAGCATTTTAATGGTTTACCTTTGGCTGGTTATCACAATGACAGCAGTTTTATTACAGGTCAAGATGTCACTAGTTTAACGCTAAGACAAATGTTATGTCTTACCTTCGCATTCAGGGCAAAAATTGCTAACAAAAGTTCCACTCACGTTTTCAAAACGGTGATGCCAGTAATAATTAGGTAGACAATTTAACTGTAGCTAAATATTGCTGCTAAACTAAACTAAACTAAAGTTCCGTCTGAGCTGCTGTCAGAGTAACATCTGTTCTGCTGAGCGCTCTTGAGAGAAGCCTCTGCTGTTATCAGCTTGCATAAATTCCAATGGCAAAGTTAGTTAAAGACATGACTATGCTATGCCCATCATCATTATCGGAATTTTTGTCTTGCGTTAAAAATTCTTGTGACACAATTTCTGTGGATTAAGTAGAAATTTTGTTGTTATTTAAGACAAACATACCTGCGACAAAATCGGAAGTTGATACGTGTCTTAACAAACTAATTGGTCGGGAATTAGAACTGAAGTTCCAAAAAAATTGTCGTAAAACTGAAAAACATGTGAAAAATGTAAATCCTTCAAGCTGCTTTGAGCAGCTTTCTTTTGTAAAAACAGATTCGTTATTCATGGTTTGAGTAGCCTCAGAAATGTGAGAAAAGAAGAAGCGGTTAGAATTGTGAACTCATTTTTCAGAAGCAGGTTAAAAATAAAAGTGAAGGTGGAAAATGTTTATGTTTTGAAGCAGAAATGCAACTCAGTTGCAATAGTTTCTCTCTCTTCCATTGATGATAGAAGGAAAGTTTTTGGAAATTGTCATCGCTTAAAATTCTTTCATGAATGGGTGTCTGCTACTGACGACGTGCCACTAAAAACTAGGAATAGCATAAATCATTTGCTTAAAACCGCTCTTGTTGGCACCGGTGCTAAAAATGACCCAGAGCTTCAAACTGTTCATTTACGAAAAGTTGAAAGTAATGAGTTCAAGATGTCAAGTGACAAAAGTAAGTGTTGTAACGACGATCAAGTTGCATTGGAAAATGTTGGAAGAAAAAAGGAGCAAAAGAAAATATCGGTATGGAATAGCAAAAACCGGGATAAAATGCTGACGAAAAATCACAATTGGAATCTGGAATTGGAGGAAACTCCTGCAGAGCACATGGAGGGAATTTACGGAGGGAAAGGAAAATTCAAGGAAAACCTTGGAGGGATTGGGAAAATGGAGGGAAGTCTTGTAGAGATTGGGAAAATGGAGAAAATTCTTGGAGGGATGGGAAAAACGGAGGAAATTCTTGGAGGTATGGGGAAAGCGGAGGGAAGTTTTGGAGTGATTGGGAAAATGGAGGGGAATGTCTTCACAAAAATGCAAGTACAGGGGGGAACCGGAAGCCTAATGAAAGTTTTTCAGGAAATCGTAGAAGAAAAGCGGAGGGAATTCTTGAATGTAATGAGAAAACTGGAAAAATTCCTGGAAATACGTCACCAAAATGTTCTGAAATTGTAGGGGCGATAGAAAAGTGTTTGCGAGAAGCACTAGGTATGTAGAAATAATAGGGCAATGGCATTGGTTTGTGTAGCGTGCGAAATTTAGAGTAGATGGAATGCTAAGTTATGCTCGTCATAGCAATCATATTATTAAGCACTGATTCCGAAGTTTGTAACGCCCATATTTTGTTTTGTTTGTATGAATGCCTTGGTTTCCATCTTTCAATTATGTACCTATTTTTTGTTTAGGATTTGTTTTGTCAATTCTTTCTTGGAATTTCTTTTTGTACAAAATTTGTACTACCAATATATTTTACATTCAAGAGCAGGTAAGGAACCACTGCTGTTGGATAAGTATTGAGAGTGACAGTTTGGATTCTGTGAATCGGTGCTTAATATATGCTTAAAGGTGCCAGAGCGTATGCCTGGAGTACAGCTAGTAAAATAATGTAAGCATTAATAAGTTTCATGTGCAATATGATATTGTAATATTGTTATGCTGTCACTTCATAAGAAAATGCGAAGAGTGAATGGTTGTTTTTTGTTGATGTGGGCTTTTTCATAGAAGATAAATAAAAGTATGGGAAATACTTACTTTTGGTTGTCACACAAAATAAGTGAATTCTAAACGAATGATGTCGCATGTACAACTTGCAACGTAAAATACGATAAATGGTTTGTTAATTTGTAGAGAAAAATGATGACTAAAGCCGAGATTGAAACTGCTGGTTATTATACATTTTGACTAATTACTATGATTAATATATTTGATATGATGTTTGATGAGATTTTATGCTCTGAGATATTTTCATTAATTCTAAAATGATGAGAAATGATCGATGAGAAATCATTATCGATTGTTATTTTGTTAAACGGACGGACCTCCATGCTATGTCAAAAAGTTTTTATTCATGTATTTTGTTGCTCTATAGGTCTTTTGACCTCAAAAGAGCGAAGAGATATAAATCACTTATTATTTAAAAAATGATACAATACAAACAACACAATACATAGCAAACCAATGTCACTCTGAAAATTTAGCATGCAACATATGACCTAGCATTCATTTCTCGGTGAACGTTTTGAATTTGAGCAGGATCCAATTGCGTCCCTTCTATGCTACGCCATGCCATGTTACGCTTGTTTTCATCACGGTAACTATGGTACATTAAATTGACAATAACTTTATTGCGCAGGCTTATCCGAAAACGTTGCCGGGCTTGTCCGTTTCCCGATTGCTTGGTTTGTATTTTTAAAAACATTTTCGTTTTGGACAAGGCTGCGCAACGAGAAAACTCTTGGTCAATAATGCGGCCCTATTGTACAGGCTCCTCATTAGATATCAGATCTACCAACTGCTTTACCCAGCGGAGCTCCTTTTAGAACTCCTTCTATTTCCTCCTTGTCAAGTTCACTCAGTTCACTGCACCCATTTACATTATGAACGCATGTGTCAGATATTTTTATGGAATATTCTTTCATGAAAGTTAAACCGTTCAGCCGCAGTAGCCTGGTTTGCGAAGGATTTTTTCCTTCTATATTTTTTACTAGTTTCCAGAAGTCTGAACCTTTCTTAAAATTATTCAAGTCATCCCATACTGAAGTTTCAAATTCTAGTTTTTGCTTTTTAATTATGCTTTGCTTCGTTATACTTTAGCCAATACTCACTATCACCTTTTTGTTTAGTTAAAAGCAAACTGCTTTTTGCAATCCTGATCAAAGCAGACTTTACCTAATTTTTGGCTTATCGTCACCTTTCTCATCATACCACATTTTGTTGATGGCCGATGCGTTACACAGAGATTCAAATGAAATGTTTAAGCTATTTTTAGTGCAATATCAATTGCGTGGTTATCCTTCACTGCATTTTCATCGTCCCATTTCAACAGTCTTCCTTTTCTTTGCTGCGTTATAATGTCAAACTAATACGTAAGTGTGAACTATGAGTCAAATACAGTGTTTCAAGTAGTTTGCATTAGGCCACCAATTTCTATCAAGAAGGTCTAATACACTAGTAACATTATTAGTAACATACGTAAAAGAAGCAGGATTGTATCTAACGGCTCACCCATTTTAAAGAATCATATTATTTTGCATAAAAACTTTCATGAGCAGCTTTCCCCTTTTATTTGTAGTTTCACGTGGGAAAGCATTTTACTCTGCACTTTTCTACAGTTGCTGACAAAACAGCTTTGACTTTGATAATTATTACCCAATTTACAATTAAAATCCTCTAGAACTAAAGCGACATCGGTTTTAAACCTAACTAGCGTTTTTCTATCTAAATTCCAATTTCGTGCATTATGTAAAACTATTGTTGGTAGAAAACTTATCAACAGTGATTTTACATGTGCTTATAAGCTTAAACTAGCTGTACCTATATAAAAAATGTTGCCCTTACTTTGAATACAAGAGGATCTATGAAAACTGTTAAACTAATTTCTGTCTCAGTCCTATATAGTGTCATACATGCATATATTCTAATGCTTACATAATATATTTAGTTTCTGCTTGTAAACAATTAAACCTACGCATAAGGTATTCAGTATTCAGTAATCCAAATGAGCACCTGAGTCCTAGTTATGATGGTTGTCGACGTACGGGCCGGGCCCAGACATAGCCCAGACATAGCCCAGACATAGCCCAGAGAGGGCCCGACGGGCCTTGTAGTGTGATGAATGGCCACTCCTCCTTCCACGCACATTTCACTAACTCGACGTCCGGCAGGAAAGACTTTCCCCATGACTCTTCCGTGCCACTTGTTTCGTCAAACCGTCTTTAGCCGGAAACCTCTTTGTGACCACGGCCTTGCACCGCTCATTTCCTCTGTCTTCTGATCATCCACCATGATAACACAGTCGCCCAAGACTCCGTCCACACGGTCCTCCTGTTTCTTTTTAGCAGATCTGGTGGAAACTCTAGGCTCCAACGATCACAAAACTTGGCAAAATGCTCGACGTCGCCACTTGGTCCATTGACCTCAATGAGCAAAGGCCCGTCCCCATTCTCAAACGATCTTCGGTTCCTGTAATTCAGCGGCGTCTCACTGCACTCAGCACTATCTTCCTGTGCTGCTCGTGTCAACTGCTCCTTAGGCACCACCATAGTTTCGGAATTCAAATGAGGCACCATCTCTTCTCCATTCAATTTAAATGGCCGTGATTTCTCATCCAGTCCATTAAGTCTTTCCATACACAAACTTGGAAGTTGTCGTTCCCACAACTCCAACTTCTACAGTTTCTGCGTCATCTGCCACAGCAATTACTCCAGTCTATTCATTTGATTTGCTTGGCCTTTGCTCCGGAAATCCGGCCCCAATTTGCAAATAATTTTTCAGCTGAGATCCATGTTGAAGGGTTTCATTGTCGTCTACACGTTTAGAAGGAGAAAATCTGTTTTCCTCCACCGGCTCGGCTGATTTCTCCTCTTGAGTAGTCAACTCAACTTTTCCCAAGATTGTTTCACTTTCTTTTGGCAGTGCAAGCTTCTTACTTTCCTTGCACTGCACTTGTATGTATTGGGGAGGAATCCCCTCTATTGTGCTCTAGAGAGGACCCCAGCCGCGTATCCAACACTCTGGATTTTGCAGACTCTCCTAGTAATTTTTACGCAGCGCTGCTTTTTACGGGAAATATTATGAAGTTACAAGTATTGAAAAGGACGATATCCAATTAGGGCCATTTTTGGCCCCAAAATTAAAAGTCGAGTTTTTGCTTTGGAATCATAAAACAACCAAAAAAAATCATTTATGTGAAGATTTCACGTTGATCTGACCAATATGTTAAAACTTATGAAGTTTTGAAAATGACGTGTTTGGTGACCTGACTCCAGCTAAAGGTCAGCAACTGGATTTCCTTAAGTGGCCATAACTTTTACACTACAGAACTGTGCTCAAAGGTTTTGGGATCATTCGAGAGACTAAATATCAGCAATCACCATCCACATTTAGTTCTGTAAAAATACTGTTCTTCGCATGATTTATGGGTGACCCATCATAAATGTACACCGAAAAAATGCAGGTGTATACTTTAAAAATCAGTTTGCACCTAAACGGTAAAAGCCACATGTCAGCTAGGTACATCAAAATGAAACACTAACGTAGGGCTATTAGAAACTCTGTACCATTGACGAGACTCCCTAGCACTACAGAGAACGGTCCCATTTTACTAAAAAACTATGCCAATATTGCACATAACCTCCATATTTTTTAACGTATAAATAGTCTCGTCAAGGGTACAGAGTTTCTGATAGCCCTACTTAAGTGTTTCATTTTGATGTACCTTGCTGACATGTGGCTTCTACCGTTTAGGTGCAAACTGTTTTTAAAGTATAGACCTGCATGTTTTCGGTGTACATTTATGATGGGTCACCCATAAATCATGGGAAGAACAGTATTTTCACAGAACTAAATGTGGATGGTGATTGCTGATATTTAGTCTCTCGAATGATCCCAAAACCTTTGAGCACAGTTCTGTAGTGTAAAAGTTATGGCCACTTAAGGAAATCCAGTTGCTGGCCTATTGCTGGAGTCAGGTCACCAAACACGTCATTTTCAAAACTTCATAAGTTTTAACAAATTGGTCAGATCAACGTGAAATCTTCACATAAATGATTCTTTTTGGTTGTTTTATGATTCCAAAGCAAAAACTCGACTTTTAATTTTGGGGCCAAAAATGGCCCTATTTGGATATCGTCCTTTACTAAGCTACAATCTCAATGTTACCACAGACCCACTGAAAGAGCGAAAACCTATTTACTAATACAGTATAAATCCCACCTACACAGAAACCAGCACACTCTTACCTCCCAAGCAAGGATCGAACCCGAACACGGTAGCGACAGAGTGCATGGTTAGCATTCTGCGGCACTGGCTTGCACTGCACTTGCACACTAACACACAAAAAAGAGCAACGGAGCGTCCGTACCACTAAAAATGGCTGCAGATAAGCCAAGGTATCCAACGTCCAAGCTCGACCTCGATTTTCCAGTTTTCTTTCTTCCTCCTTGTCCTCCGGAGGCGAATCCTTCCTCGCACTTGTCAGCTCCGTATAGTGCAGCAATGGATGGGAGCACGACGACAACCATCCTCTCGAGCACGGGCACACGATTCCTCCATTTCCTTGACATTGTCCTCGGCCATCTAAATGACCAATTGCGACATGCAGCGATCCCAAACTCCTCCTTGTGAGACTGCTGCAGTATCTCTCCTTCGACATTGTTGAAGTTACTTTCCGCATGTTGGCGTCACCAAAAGCAACGCTGCCCTTCCCTATTGTCGTCGGCAAGAAAATTGAACCTGGATCCCTTCATTGTCCCGGGTAACTTTTTACTTAGCTCATTCACTAGCTGTGTGTTATGCATATAGCTTGGGCTCTTGTACGATTCAATACTAGTTACCAGAGCACGGACACCAGCAGAATTACACTACTGTCGACGGCTCTCTGACAGCCAATTTCTTGCTTTCTTTCGCGTTTTAACCAAATAGTCCAAGACATCGTCTGGTCGACCGTACCTCATCTCCAGCGTCTTTATCACTTCCGGAACGTTGTGCATGTTTGACAACACGTGCTTTTCCTGTAAGGCGCGGTGCTGCCGCCCCAGAGTTTCTCCTTTGCACCTAGCAAACTTTTCTGTGGACCTGTGATACGTCGATTTAAAGTTGCCACAATGACTCGCTTCTCCTGTAAAATCTGACAGGAACGTTTCACTCGTTGCAGCTGTGCACTTCCCCAAAAAACTGCAGTTGGTACTTCATCAAGGTCATCAACATGACGTCCTTGTCTAAGGCAGTCACTTCACATGGTGTCAAAGCAGAATTGTCCCTTCCTCCAGTGTAATGTTCAGAGGGATCCTTTTCCCCCTTGGTGTCATCCGGAGACAGAAACTTCTCAATTACCCTCTTCTCATCCTCGTCAATACTGAGGTAGTCATTCTTTCCCTCCTCTTGATTTACATCCTCGAGCTCCAGTTTGTATTCTAAATACACCTGTCTCGCATTGCGCTCAAATAGTTGCTCCAGGTGATCCCCATCAAGTTCCAACTTGACAACCGCTTCATCAAGCTTCTTGCCGGAGGGCCTTCGCTGCTCCTCATCAATCAATCCGTGGATTTTGTCCAGGTCCTCGTCGTATTTGTGCTGCAATTTTAGCAGCTGTTTTCTCTTTTGCAGCTTCAATTTCTTCGAAGCAGACACTATTCTCCTCAATCCTGAAGCGCAAATCTTAGGCACCGAGGTCACTGATGTTGTCAAACAGCTTGACTATAACACTTTAAAAGTTTTAAAATATCAAGCAAAGATTTTTTGGGGGTCAACAGGCCAGTGGAAAGTAGTGAAACTAGCTAAAGTGAACCAGATGTATATCACTTTAACGATAGATTTCTCAAGTCGATTTGGAATGTATAAATGGCAAGCTACAAATCATTAAAATAAATTTTAAGTTATACTTTTAACTAAGGCGATGCATCAGCGAATATGCATACAAACGCTGCATAATAACTAATTCACTGTAGTGACAAAACCACAGATCTGTTCACACAATTTAAAGTACACTCACGTAATGAAGATCGAAGAAAAAGAGGGTTGCTTTCATTCACAACTTTACTTACTTACATTTGCAAAAGCAGCAAGTTAATATAATGCAAACATAGGAAACGCTATTGTTAATTATACGTTACTCTGGTCAATTATATAATGTAGGTATTTTAATTTTAGACAACAGTCAACAAAAGCTATCTCAGGCATTATCCTTTTGATTCAAAAGTGTCAATAATAGACAACTAGGCAATGGTAAACCATTAAAAATTCTCGCTGCAAAAGACCTAGTTTAGACCCATTTAACTTTGGTTAAAGACCATTTAGCCCTACAATAAGTAAAACATCTCAATAATAGATAACAAGTCAATGGTAATAATAAACAATTTAAAGTGATGGCTGCTGAAGAAAATAATATGATTCCAAACAAATTGTGATCACAATATTATGGACCAGAGCCAATTTAGAGGCAATTTAGCCTAGTCTAGAGCCGATTTAGCCTGGTCTATAGCCGATTTAGCCAGGTCTAGAAGAGATTTACCCTGGTCTGGAGCCGATTTAGCCTGGTATAGAGCCAATTTAGCCTGGTATAGAGCCGATTTAGCCTGGTTTAGAGCCGATTTAGCCTGGTATAGAGCCGATTTAGCCTGGTATAGAGCCGATTTAGCCTGGTATAGAGCCGATTTAGCCTGGTATAGAGCCGATTTAGCCTGGTATAGAGCCGATTTAGCTTGGTAAAGAGCCGATTTAGCCTGGTCTAGAGCCGATTTAGCCTGGGTTAGAGCCGATTTAGCCTGGTATAGAGCCGATTTAGCCTGGTATAGAGCCGATTTAGCCTGGTATAGAGCCGATTTAGCCTGGTCTAGAGCCGATTTAGCCTGGTCTAGAGCCGATTTAGCCTGGTATAGAGCCGATTTAGCCTGGTATAGAGCCGATTTAGCCTGGTATAGAGCCGATTTAGCCTGGTATAGAGCCGATTTAGCCTGGTATAGAGCCGATTTAGCCTGGTATAGAGCCGATTTAGCCTGGTCTAGAGCCGATTTAGCCTGGTATAGAGCCGATTTAGCCTGGTATAGAGCCGATTTAGCCTGGTCTAGAGCAGATATAGCCTGGTCTAGAGCCGATTTAGCCTGTTCTTAGCAGACAGATAGACCAGCAGACAGACAGACAGACAAACAGACCGACAAACAGACAGACAAACAGACAGACAAACAGACAGACAAACAGACAGACAAACAGACAGACAAACAGACAGACAAACAGACAGACAAACAGACAAACAAACAGACAGACAAACAGACAGACAAACAGACAGACAAACAAACAGACAGATAAACAAACAGACAAACAAACCGACAGACAAACAGGCAGACCGACAGATAGACAGACGGACATGGCCTAGACCCCATCTAGTCTGGCATAGACCCCAAAGAGTCTGGCGTAGACCCCCAATAGCCTGGCATAGACCCCAAATAGCCTGGCATAGACCCCAAATAGTCTGGCATAGACCCCAAATAGCCTGGTATAGACTCTAAAAATACAGTAGACAGACAGACGGACACACAAATCGGTTGTAAGCTCCCCTGCTGACGTAGCGAGCGAATAAATGTAAGACTTTGTTATAACCGGCTTGCCGCGACAGCGAAGCATTTCAAAGAATGCTCGGAATAGCGTATTAGACGTTGTTAGTAGACTCTTACATAATTTATTTGCAGAATCTAGAACAGAATCATACGATTATTGCTTAAAATAAAATAGTATTTACATGCAAATATAACATAGCTTGTCAAAAGAAAATTGCAGCAAAGTCGTTTGAAACGACATCTACAAAATCTGCTGCAAAACCAAGCAACCTGATAGCTCAAAATTTGCATTTTATACTAAACCTTAGCACAAGAGTGCGCTGGTTACGCTAAAAAGTGCTTTGTTACCGTTAACATTCTCTGTTATACCTAGATTGAGGATGGTGCATGAAATATACGGTAATAAGGATGCCTTTCTTCCATTTTACAAGTTTGTGCGAATACCAGGTATACTTACTTCCAAATATCTGCCACTGAAATTGATGAAAGTGTAGAGCGGTTGATGCTTTAAGCAAAAGTGGTCGTTATTGCGTTATTACTGCTCTTATTGAGAGTCTAAAGCTGGAGAATGTTTGAAGCAACAAGATATTATGTGTGTAAAATGTTTTTATTCAAAATGCTAATTGTAAGTTGCCCGTTGATAGGCACATAATTGTCCTTTCAAATAACCACTTCCTCCAACGTGTACAAGGAGAAAAGCTAGAGCAACAAGATGCGCATGATGAGTAAACAAGATGAGTATATACGATGGAGTGAAATGCTAGTTGCAAGCCGGTTTATATAATATAAAGTGTCTTTCTGTACAACTATTTTACGTAGTAGCCTAAAACTTTGTTTCAGGTATCCATTAGAAGTACTTTCAAGAACACAAAAGGTTGTTTTCTAAAAATGAAACTAACAGGAAAATTTAGAAAGGTGTAGTATAATGAAATGAAATAGTGAATGAAAATGTAGTAATGAATTAAATGAAAAATACGGAATTTTGTTGAATTAGTTGCTTATGGGTGATAATGGATTTTGGCCCCCGTGCACGTTCGTGCAGACGAGTATGATTGGGTTATCTCTAGCCACCTCTCGCAAACCAACAGCAAGCTCCGAGCATCGTATATATAATCATGTTCTTACTAAGATTACACTCATTCGTATTCCAACTCCTTACTGAAAGCTCTTTAAATAAACATGTACTCAATGTGAAAAACTACGTTACCGTTTCCGTCAACCTACACGGTATTGAAACCTAGCACACAAACTAGCATATGGCATAATCCAAGATTCATGACCATAGGCTACCCACCTAGCTAACACCAAGTACCTCACATTAAAAGTAACCTAAAAATACAACATTTGGTGACGAGTGATTTTGAAAAGTTAAAATTTTCAGAGAAGTGAAATTATTAGCAGAAACTAGAGAAAGCATCATTCCCAATTAGCCCTGAAGTAAACGGGTGGAACTCTAGGTGCAGAAGCAATAGAAGGTGACACAGAGTCATAGAAATCTTCTCAATCTACAGAACAATCGAAAGACAAAAAGGAGAAGCCAGGACCAGATCCAACGCCAAAACCAGGTAAAAGCAGTTCTACACTAAGAAGCAACAGATCCTTGTCAGCCTTCACCACAACCACCACCGGAAGGTCAAGAATTCACTAGTTCACAACATCAGCAACAGTTATCGCCACCGCCTCCGTTTCCTCCATCATCACCACCACCCACATATATTTCAGTCACCACACCAAAGAAGATAATGATTACAATCGGTAATTTAAAGCCTACTGTCGACACGTTTTATGATTGTGAATTTACATTACATTACCTCTTAATCGCAAATGGCTTGGACCCCTAAGATCCAAAGCATGAGAAAAAATGTCATGATGTTTTTCTGTCGCATGTACAATCATGTGCCCTACTTAAGAATTAAGTTTCACTTAGAAGTTTAGTAACGTTTAGCTACATTGCAAATAAAATCTCTGTATAGACTGTAACTTCTGAAGGAGACACTATAATCGTATTCAAAGTTGTAGTGGATGGATCATAGAGCAAAACTAATGCAATGAAACACAAAGGTCTCTCGGTGGGTACGTTGGAAGAATTACGGGGGTTTTGTATAATTTTCTGGCCATAATTTTATTCCTGCAAATCATGATAGAACATTCCATGAGCATCAGCTGATGCTAATGAACTTTAATTACCTAACACAATTAACGACTTTACTGAATGACCCTTATAAACGTCCCATCAAGTAGGCTGACCCTATTATTTGTGTAAAATATAATTGCTTGAATTTTTTAAATCGGAATTGAGGTACAGAATTAGTATTTGCAGAATTTGTAACCATGAAAAGCGAGATCATGAAAGTCAAGTTGGTGTACTAGCAGTAAGAATTTCAATGAAGTATAAAATACATAGTGGTAAATAGAAGATCTCTTCAACTTTTTTAAATTCCCTATCTTTTTGCAAACTACACCAATTAAAGTAATTCTGGTACTGGGTTAAAGCTGAATGATTATTTAACCGTGTCATCGTAAAAAAATGTTATAAAAATACAAGGTAGCCATACTATCAGCTGTAGTGTAGCAGCATAAAATCCAGATTTGTTACTGACAAATAACTAATTGTGCGAGTGTCTAATGTTTTGTATGCAAACACTACTTTAGCAATCTATATTTTCCTCTTGTACTGAACTGACAGCATTTGGCTTTCAATTTCGTATTCATACATGTCGCGGTACGGTTACAAAGAATTAATTTTTACAATTATATTTTCTACTAGCAATAAAAGTTGTCGCACATTAGCAAGTTAGTGAAAATAAAAATATTACAAAATGTCTATACTCTGCGGTTAACCATCAACACCAAAATTTTATATTCATTGTTGAGACTAAATTGTTGTCGAATCTTTTATATTATAAAATGTTTTGCAATTTGGTAGCCAGACAAACTGCAAATAAAATTCCAAATGTTATTGAATTCCAAAATAATCAAATCTTTTTGGGGTCAATTTTAGCTTATTATCTACCCATCTGTTCAGGTTTAGAGCCCATCTGTCCTGGAGCCGATTTAGCCTGGTCTGGAGCCGATTTAGCCTGGTCTAGAGCCGATTTAGCCTGGTCTAGAGCCGATTTAGCCTGGTCTAGAGCCGATTTAGCCTGGTCTGGAGCCGGTTAAGCCTGATCTAGAGCCGATTTAGCCTGGTTTAAAAATAAAGTCTACGGACAGACGGACGGACACCGACATCTGCAATAGATCCTCTGCTGAAGCAGCGAGCTAACAATGGGTCTAATTGTACTCAAGTTTGCTTTTTTGGACACTTTTAGCCTCCAAATAGCCTGATTTTCACCCCAAATAGCCTCATTTTGACCCCCAATCCCAAAAAGCCTGATTTTCACCCCAAATGGCCTGGTATATACCCCAAAAATAAAATAGGCTGACACAAGGACACACTACTCGTTAATAAGCACACCTGTTTACGCAGCGAGCTAAAAAAGAATGAACTTGGGAATGGAAAGGGTGCAGAGCAATAGCAGCAAAAATGGAAAGAGCTTTGAGCATTAAAAGATACACCAACTCATGTGCTTAACCCAAGCAAAAAGACCATCAGCTTGATTATTTGAATGAAACAAGTGTAAGTGGTTTAGGTGTTTTCCTGTGATACATAAAGTAAGCATCTGCATGGCATGTGTTGGGCCTTGTATGCGTAGAAGGATCTATAGCAGAACATTTTACTGTATATTTGACGTATGTTGGAATAATAACAGCCTTTAATACCGCAATTCGAAACAACATTTTTATGGCATATATCATATGACTGTTTTTAAATACGGGACAATGAGTAAGACCATGAGTTTGGGTACACCCCAAATGTTTTTGTCTCAAATTTCAAAAACTTCTACTCCATTTTGAAGTATGCTTATCCATGATTACTTTTTACCAGCTTGCATCTCCATATGTTGTTTTCGAGAGACTGGAGAGAGGTTTAAATTTAACGTGTACCGAAAACGGTAAATTTTGATTTTTTTCAGACCGGAAGTAAAACTGACCAATGAAACTTTTCATGGAAGTTGAGCACCTAAATTAGGATCCATCAGTCTGGAGATATTTCAAAAATTTTGAATTTTAGCTAATCTCACTAAATGTTTACGTTTATCATTCGTGCTGAAGACGTTTAATTTCCAATGTTAGGGTTGCAATTTAATGTTAATTAAATTTGCTAAAAGGTCGTCTCTCGGACTTTTGATATCATGAATGTAAAAAAAGTTATGCGTGAATTCTAATTTTTGGGCACTTCCTGTTTGGAGCAAACTTTTGTACACTCTTTGTCACCACTCCAGCCAAGCTGTTCATATTGGATGATTGATACAATAGTCATGTAGCGCAGACAATTAGCTATCTCATAGGCGTTTTTAGACAAAACTAAAGTGTTTAGGACAATAGTTGCAGAGCTTTGACTGTCCACAAAGTGTCGAAAAAATATCGGAGTTTTCAAACTTTTAGTCATATCTTCTGGAAATGCGAATATTTTGCCCAATGTTTTCTTGCGCTTAAAAGAGCAGACAAAACTTCAGATGGTCAACCTAAAAGTGGGACCAATAAACAGAGAAATAGTTTAAAATTATACTATATCTTTTCGCAAAATGCCGAAAAAATCAAAAAAATTCAAATTTCAATTTTTTCAAAAATTTCATAAACTGGTCAAATAGCCAAATATCTCCAGACTGGTAGATCCTATTTAAGGTGCTCAACTTCCATGAAAAGTTTCATTGGTCAGTTTTACCTCCGGTCTGAAAAAATCAAAATTTACCGTTTTCGGTACACGTTAACTTTAAACCTCTCTCCAGTCTCTCTAAAACAACATATCGAGATGAAAGCTGGTAAAGAGTAATCGTGGAAAAGCATACTCTAAAATGGTGTAAAATCTTCTAAAATTTAAGACAAAAAAATTAGGGGTGTACACTCATGGTTTTAATCCAATTTGCTTGGCGTAAAATCTGTAGAGTTATTCCAACTATTGTGAACTCCAGTTCAGAGCTCAAGTACCGTGATTTTGTTGTGTGGTATTAAAGGCTGAATAGGCTCTACACAAGACAATTATTATGAAATTCAACCAATTATCGCCAGTTTTGTCTTTGTGACAAAAATGTGCTTTCTCCAGCAGGTAGCTATTTTATAGAAAATCATTTGAACACATAATAACATGTAATGAATTACTCATGAGAACTTTGAAAAAGTGGAAAATAAATGCTCGTTGCTAAATACGATGTGTCTATGAATAGAATAAAATATGTTCCTTTGACAAAACTGCGGGCTAATTTTATCTAAAATAATTTGTAAAAAACTAATTGAACCCAAGCAGCCTGATGTTAGCCCCAAGCAGCCTGATGTTAGCCCCAAGCAGCCTGATGTTAGCCCCAAGCAGCCTGATGTTAGCCCCAAGCAGCCTGATGTTAGCCCCAAGCAGCCTGATGTTAGCCCCAAGCAGCCTGATGTTAGCCCCAAGCAGCCTGATGTTAGCCCCAAGCAGCCTGATGTTAGCCCCAAGCAGCCTGATGTTAGCCCAAGGCAGCCTGATGTTAGCCCCAAGCAGCCCGATGTTAGCCCCAAGCAGCCTGATGTTAGCCCAAGGCAGCCTGATGTTAGCCCCAAGCAGCCCGATGTTAGCCCTAAGCTGCCTGATTTTAGCCCCAAGCAGACGGTTGACGGACGTAATGTTTCCGCAGATATGATTATACCAAGTCCAAATAGATAATCTGGATTAATGTTGAACTTGCGTCCATGTAAAAGTAACGTACAGAAAACTGAATGGCGTATTTGAAATAAACTGAAATAATAATATGGAATCCGTGCCGTGTATTAGTTACTTTATCATGCTTGTATAACAGCAGGACCAATTCTTACTGCCAAATATTTGTTAATAAGGAACGTTTTGTTACATCGTCTGGAATCTGCACTTGCTTACTGAACACATAAGGGTTACATCTATATTAAAAAATATAAAGGAAAGCTCGTTGCAAACAGGACGCACGAAAAAGTTTATTAAATTTTGCTTATACATAGCAACGTACCGTTTCTCATAAGTACTAGGAACTAAGAAGTTGTTCACTTATGTGTATGCATACAAAGTTTAACTAAAAAATTTGCAAGCCATATTGACATTTATAGTAGCCAAGGCAAAAAAAAGCTCAGTGAATATCTCACGTGGACATTATACATGCAATACCTTCACTCGGAACACTTTATCTTGAATAGAATGGCAAAATAATTAAAAGGAGTGTGTGTATGGCGCTTAGGCGTCATCCACTAATGACGTCACAAAAATATTGCTATTTTTCTGACCACTGACTGACCCCTGTCATTGTGTTGTCACTTTTTAAATATACCACTCACCCCACTTCTCATTTCACCTGAGGTCACCTGACACTCATAACTATAACCTCAATTTTCAAGGTTTGACTAAATGACTTCTTTCAGACGTTAAAAGTATCTCCTTGCACATTATTTTATTCTTAAATACTTAAATACCTTGAATTCTTTTTGAATAAATGTCCTTTTTTCTGGAAAACTCAAGTGCGCTGTTTGAGGGTTTATTACAATCTTGTAGATGTGTGTTGACCTTTAAAACAGGTTTTAAAATAGTTCTAGTGCTGTTACGTTATAATGCCAGATTTTGAAATTCGCAAAAGTGCTTGAAAGAAAGCTAGAAAATGTCAAATCAAACAGCTATAAGGCTGTAGTACTGAAATTCTGAATTTGAAACCCAAAACTAAGAATGACATATTACGTTGCATAAAAATTACTCTAGAAATTTCGAGATACAACGCAGCTACAATCAGGATAACTGCAATTCTATAGGAAAACTCAATAATGTATATTTAAATCTTTGGTGGTACGATGGTGACGTCGTTTTTGTCATTATACACCCACCCACCCTTATGACTAGTAGTCACTGTCACTGACATACCACTGACTGGCCCTAAAATGTGACGTCATTAGTGGATGGCGACTTACACACTTATCAAGAATCTGTATGCGGAGAAAAGCTACAAAACGACTCAACGTAAAAGTATGTATTCTGTGTTTCTTATTCGTTGTACTTATGCATGTTCATATTACAGCATGACAGATGTTTGATCTCAAGCTACAAAACAGGAATAAAAGTAGTTTCAACAGTTCACATGATATTATATGAAAGTTGTTATAAGCTCTGCACACAGTTTACTGTCAGGCTAATTTTGAGTTAAGTACACACGCTAAAGGAATCTCCTAATATCTGGTTTATAAATTTTGCTTCCATAACAAAGAAAAAACCCTTTCAAGTAGATTTCAAAATTTATGCAAATTGCCAACTCATGCAGCTTAAAACACCACGGGACATTTTGGTAAATATAAAATATCGGATTTGTTCAAACGTAGTTCAACTAGTTTCCATTAACTTTCCGTAAGATTTATATATCCAGGTTTTTATTTATCGGACACCCTTTATAGGTGTAAGCAAAGGTTGGCCACACCCGCGATAATATACACAAAAGCTGTGTTGTGTTATCTTTACAGTCGTAAGATATTTAACTTTTTTTCACCAAGGGAGTTGTGCATAATGATCAAGAATGTATACTTCCAAATTCTGTCACCCTCACAACTTCTAATCTAAACCAAAACTAATTCAACTTCTGCGTAAATAGTTTCTGTCTGCGTTTAACAATTGGATTGAACATGGTCTATATTCGGATTGTGATAATATCGGATCGGATTTCTAGCTCAATAATACCAATCCCATATGCTTCAGTTGAATAGCTAATTGAGAACTATTTTTGCATTTATTTGCTTCCACGTCAAAACGATAACCTTCCTCAAAACATAGCATATCACGAGTTATGGAATTTGTTAAAATATTCTGACAATGTTCTGAATTCTGGAGGCGTTCAATGCAACAAAATCAATTTGAATGGAAGTGACCTGCTTGGTGCCCCTTATTTTTTTTGAATTAATATCAGAGTTCTTGGTATGGTGGGTGACCAAAATTGTACTGTTCCAACATTAACTAAACAGGAACAGTGCTAAACAGTAGTCAAATCCTTCCTCCGTTTTATACTACGGCTGTAAAAAATGCAGCAAGAAGGGAGCGCGGAAACAGTGTGTTTTTAATCCAGTAAACGACTCAATGAGTGAGCATTCACTTACTCCATAAGTGACCCACTAAGATTTGCAGCCCCATACAATGTATTGGAAAAGGTATGGTTTTTGTTGAAACTTCAAAGTTGTATTGCCCGGCAATGTACACAATTTTTGTTGTTTTCAAATGTTTTATTAAAATAGAAACTAAGTACAATTTTGGGGGTCGTGCACTATCTAGTGTAGTGTACGTACTACCTTCATTGCAGTTCCTTTTTCAGATAACAAAGTGCAAAAATAAATGGAAATTTAAAAACAAATTGATTGTTGAAAAGTTAATGAAAACACATCAATTCCTAGAGCAACAAGATCTACAGTCTGTCCCACAATTTTTCGAACGATGGAGAAAATTGCAATATCTCATGAGTACTAAGACCATTTCGTCTGAAACTTTATGGGGTTAATACTTATTGTGTTCAAACATAATACACACAATTTAGTCAAAATCTGGCAACTCTTTTAAAAATTATGAAAAATTACACAAAGTGCTACAAAATTGAATGTCCCAAAATTATTCGAACGATCAGTTTCAGTTTGGGTTTGTGTATATATGTTTCAACAAGATCATCACTACATGCCCTAAAACGATCAGAAAAGCGATTTCCTACACATTGGCGCCCTAAGAGCTGTGTGTGAGTACATTTAATTAGTAAAAAATAGCAATTTCGTGGTACACGCATATCTTCATAGCATTAACCCAAGTCAGTGAACCAATTATCATACTAAATCGCAAGTGATTAACTCTAACCGACCGAATCTTGTTTATTTACACTATTTTTACACTTTATTCTATGGTATTGGTGTAATCTGGCGTAAAACAGTTAATAATATGTGGCCACTGTTCATTGTGATTGACGGCTACAATGTCGCAATGATGCTAATGCTTGATGATTTCGGCTTTACCACATTTGTAACATGGATCAGTTGGTTATCATTGCTTGGATTGTCGATTATTGACCTAACATATTACTTCTATGGTCTGGAAGAATCAAGTTTCTTACGTGTTAGGAAAGTCAGGTGATTCAATTCACTTGAACCTAGTACGCCTATTACAAGTGACACATGTGTACCACAAAGCTTTAGCCAGCAAAACTTCACTGAATCACTCTGTATATGACGACTTCCATGTCGTAAAGTCAGTGTTGACTAGTATGCCTACTTGACATGACGCTAGCATCATATGCATCATATTTGTAAACTTGTTTTTAGCGATGCATAATATTTAAGTTTTCATTGAACTCTTAGCGTTGATATTTTTACAAAAGTTGGGCTAAATTAGTGCTATCGGTGCTTAATTATACTGAAAATAGCAGCGTAGCATTAAGTTTTCTTGATCTTACCATAAAAACTCAGAAATTTTGCAATGGCATAAATTTCATTGCCACTATCAACTCATTAACTATAATCTTTGCAATGATGTTGTTGGTGTACAATTAATCAAATTAGCTCAATTGTGTCAGAATCGTACATTTAGGCTTTGAATAGTGTAAATAAACAAGATTCGGTCGGTTAGAGTTAATCACTTGCGATTTAGTATGATAATTGGTTCACTGACTTGGGTTAATGCTATGAAGATGTGCGTGTACCACAAAATTGCTATTTTTTACGAATTAAATTTACTCACACACAAATCTTAGGGCGCCTATGTGTAGGAAATCGCTTTTTTGATCGTTTTAGGGCATATAGTGATGGTCTTGTTGAAACATGTATACGCAAACCCAAAATGAAACTGATCGTTCGAATAATTTTGGGACAGTCATTTTTGTAGCACTTTGTGTAATTTTTCATAATTTTTAAAAGAGTTGCCAGATTTTGACTAAATTGTGCGTATTATGTTAGAACACAATAAGTATTAACCCCATAAAGTTTCAGACGAAATGGTCTTAGTACTCATGAGATATTGCAATTTTGCCCATCGTTCGAAAAATTGTGGGACAGACTGTACGGAGCCTGCGAATAATGAAAATCATCTGGACAAAGTTGTTAATAAAAGTAAGGAGGTTGACGTTGCCTTTTCGATACCACCAATTTTGAGAGTTGCGTGTATGCAACCGTATTCTTTTCGATGCGTTTAAGGCGTTTTTTGGACACGACATTACAGTCGCTTAAAATTTAGCTGACTCATGAGTACATAATATGCATTGATTTAGCGAATATAATTAGGCGCTAATAGTGGGCATAGTACAGATGCCACTGCAATGTCGTTTTGTTGTTTGCAAAAAATCTATTTAACATTTCCGTCGATTTACGGGTATCACTTAGACATTATTACTGTGTCTAAAAATTAGCTTCTCGTAATATCTAGTTATGGATACCTACTACGTACCGACTAGATACCAGTTTTAGACGATTTAAGATAAAAATATAAAAGTAAACGCCAAATGTTTATTGGGTAGGAAACAATTATTTGAACAATTAGTACAACCCCATTGATTTGTGTTTCAGCAACGCACCGCATTCCTTTGCGGTGCAATCTTGATTTGAAAAATCTTTGCCAAGCTGATTTGTTTTCTGCGGCTAATCCAACTGTGAATATTCCTTTGTAGGTAATTAAATACTTCCCTTTGGCTGCCCATTTGTATTTTTTCTGGAAAAATTAGCCTTGGAAAGTCCTATCAACGGTCGTTTTACTTTCGATCAAAGGTTTGGGGTTTTTAAAATTTACTCAAAACAAATTTTAAAATCTATTTTCTGAGACCAAACTGATAGGAATTGCGTAGCACAATTTAGTGCTTAGAAATTCATAAGACTAACGCCACGTCAAAACAAGATTTTTTACGAACTCATCATAATTCAGAATCGACGAAAACAAGAAAATGCATGCAAAGGTCGATAACTAGTGTCAAGCTAATATTAACACAAAAAATTTCGTGTTAAATAACCCTAACGTTAGGGAGTTATGGACATTTAAAGTTTAAATGATTTTGAACAATTAGTGCTGTAAAAGTAAAAGAGTTAAATTTTTTGGCTATATTCAGATGACATAATGGACGTAGACGAACAATTTCTGACCAAAAAATTTTCAAAAAGTTAATTATTTTTTTAATTGCCCTGTTAAATTTAACTGCAATTATCTTTTTTGCGCCACCAGTGCTAAACCTGTTTACAACTGTTTTTGGTACTTTAGAGGGCGCTGGTTTTAATGAAGTTTGTATTTGCTTTAGCATTGGTGGCGCAAAGAAGATAATTGCAGTTAAAGTTAACAGGGCAATTAAAAAAATAATTAACTTTTTGAAAACTTTGTGGTCAGAAATTGTTCGTCTACGTCCATTATGTCATTTAAATATAGCCAAAAAATTTAACTCATCAAAATTGCACTTTTACAGCACTAATTGTTCAAAATCATTTAAAATTTAAATGCCCATAACTCCCTAACGTTAGGGTTATTTAACACGAAATTTTTTGTGTTAATATTAGCTTGACACTAGTTATCGACCTATGCATGCATTTTCTTGTTTTCGTCGATTTTGAAATATGACGATCTTGATTTGACGTGGCGTACGTCAAGTAATTAAGTTTTATGCAAAAGTAAAGTTTCAAGTCAAACCCAAGCTATCCACATTCTTAACTTAAATCTGTAGAAATATTGCAAAAGCTTGATCATTGATAAACCTTGCATTTGTGCAATTGTAGTAATAACAGTTATAATATTATTGATACTACTTACCAGAGATTTTTTAGACCTGGGTATATGGTTCAGTTTTTTCTAAATACTGAATACTGCTGTCGTTGCACCAGGAGAAGTATTTGAGAAGAGAAAAACAAATTAATACCATAGTAGCTACGACTCCTTTAAAATGCATTGTCTTAATTGTGCGTGGGTATTTCAAAGGCAGCGGTTTTCAGTAAACCATAAATGTCTCATATTTTTTGCCGCATGTGTATTCAGCCATTTGAATCAAAGCCATTGATGTAAGCAATACGAGCAGGATTGCAAATTGGAATGCCCTTTACATATGAATGAAATTTAAGAAAACATCGTCTGATTTCAAAGAGAGCAAGATTTACATGTGGGCGCCAAAAGTGTTATTTATGCATTTATACGACAAATTCACGCGTTTAGCAACACATGGCGTTTAATGTGTGTTTCTAAACTTAAATAATCTCAATCATCCTAAATTTTCACCGCTGGTGTAAACTTCGTTTTTAGCTAGTGGGTTTCACGATTGAATTTTTTTCAAAGCATAATTTCTGAAAAACTTTTCCATGTTCATGATTTACATTTGGTTGTTGCATCAATTCAGAGTAGTTTGCTTTTTAGGATTTATGAACTCTTAATTTGTTTACGACGGCTGCCTGTAGGTTCAGAAATGTTTATAGAACTGGAAACAAGCAATACCAAAATTAGTATCTACAGGATCTAAGGTTTAATATAGACTGTTTATGCTAACAAGAGTATACCCCGTACTGCCCAAAACATGCATATCAAGAAGGTTCCTGAAAAAACTTCTTTCATATGTATAAATTTAGAAAGCCATTGATCGAGATAGATTATGAGAATAAGTGTGAAATTGGTTTATCTACTGAACATATACCCACCAAATATTGAACTCTTATCTCGGTTACTAAATAAACACTGCGTGGATATTGTATGTTTGCAAGTGTTTGTTGCAACATAGTTAAGAAACGTTTTGCAGGTGCTAGTAACGTATTCATTACAATTTTTAATGACTGTCGTGAGACACTGCATGGCTGAAATGTCATTCCTGTTTTATGTAGCAAAGTTATATGATATAGTTACTAGAACTTTGTAGTAGTATCGTTGTCAAAGGCCGATTTCTTCTCAGTCTGAGCTCGTTAAATCCTATCGGTTACAACAAACTGTAAACATTACTGCGAGGTATGTAGGTAATGGTACAAACCCACGCTTTTATGCAGAATTCCTTTGACGACTTTTCATGAAATTGAATGCAGTCAAGGTTTGAGAATTTACTCCAGGTTCCGGCATACTGGTTCAAAGAAACATTTCTGAGCACTGAAATACGACCTTTTAAAAAACCTTGTTTTATTCAGAAACATCTCCGTTTACCGCTACAGAATCCAAAAGCTTACTCACGCATTAAAACGTATTTCACATGGTTTACGTTTAAAACGGAATTGTGTTCCATTCAAACGTTATCCCTGAAAACAAATTTGGCAAATACCATCAAAACGCTAAACTAACAAGAAAAACGTTTTTGCCTACAATAAAACGTTTAAAAAATTTTTTGTTCTAAACTCAACAACGTAAGCTGATAGTTGATGTAGTTATGCTCCTGTTCACCTATCTACTCTTTAATTCAATTTGTTTTAATGAAGTTTTATTTAGCATTTTAAAGACAATTTGAACATAAAATATATAGATTACATATAAGATATACAGAACTTTATTTAGGAAAGCACCATAGTCATAAAGATACTATTTTCTAACATTACCAATATAAGAAAACTCAATCTAGCGTTGCATAATCTATTTATTATAAAGTTCTAATCCTGCTCTAAAACTCTTGAAAATCAAGTACTTGCTTAGTGTTCCGACCACACGTATTGGTTAATTTACAGGAACGTATGTACGATTAAAAATATAATGTATATTTAACACCAAAACGACGAAACTATAGTGCACAAATTGATACATCCTCATGCACAAAATTGAATATAGTTAGTTCGTTGTAATCTAAACTCACAACAAAGTTATATTACTTCGTTTATATTATACTGGATAATTGAAAGTAACAAGTTTGTTCGACTTGACCATATTACAAGTAAATACTGTATTGTATTTAACAGAATAGCGCATTTGTAAAACCCTGGAATTGGTTTGTTGCGGGGTTGTGGACACAAAGCCTTATAATGGGCTAAGGCTACGCCAACTCCAGACAACCATGTTTTGAAGTTACGAAAAACGAAATTATTTGTGTTCTGGTCGATAACTAGTGTCAATCTAATTGTAACACAAAAAAATCAAGTTAAATAAAGCTCTAAGAGAGAGAATAGTTAAGTATCGTCCTGGCCGTAAAATCCTAATTTTAACAACCAGTTTTAATGCTGGTCAAAAACTGACCTAAAATTACGTGTCGAACAGCATGTACGCTGTAAAACTGCTATATCTTGCAATTAAGGTCCTGAATCGGGCCCTTAATGCACGAATTTTAACAAACGACTTGTTAATTTGTAATGCTGGTTAAAAATTGACCTAAAATCACGTGTCGCATGCTAAAGGATCTATTATGAAAAGTTGTGACATCGCTGTGACCTTTGACCTAGAGTTGACCTATTGACCTGAAGTTCAATAGGGTTGTGGCTGAGGTACTATTGTGTCTGTACACCAAGTTTGGCTGTAAAATTACCTGTCGCACAGCATGTACGCTGTAAAACTGCCATATCTTGCAATTAAGGTCCTGAATCAGGCCCTTAATGCACGAATTTTAGCAAACTGGTTGTTTATCTGTTATGCTGGTTATAAACTGACCTAAAATCATGTGTTCTATGCTATAGGTTCTATTATGAAAAGTTGTGAAATTGCTGTGACCTCTGACCTAGATGAGTTAACCTGTTGACCTGAAATTCAATAGGGTTGTGGCGGAGGTCATGTACTACCTGTACACCAAGTTTGGTTTTGATCGGTTAAGCCGTTACTGAGTAAATTGCATACGGGCGGACGGCCGGAGCACAATATTATCAAGTATCTTGGCCGATACTTAATAAAGCTAACATTAGGAAGTTATGAACGTTTTAAATTTAAATGTGTTTGAACATTTGGCTGTGTAAAAACAGGAATGAGAAGGTGGGATAAAGTCTTTTTCCCATTTTCCCATTTTACCACCTTACCGAATTGTTCCTATACTTGTACTTGTACATGGCTATTTCAAAATAGCGAAATCCTTTAATTTATCGAAATTGCATTTTGAGGCCAATAAATATACAGCCAAGTTCAGGAAATGCGAATATGATGACTTCGTTTTTTTCGGAGGTTGGCGTAGCCTCCACCATGCGCTTTTAAACATGCATAATGCGACCGTTGATTTCAGAATAACTTGCAGCATAAACTTTCTATATTATTACGTCATTTTGCATCCCAAATCTCTCAAACATTTCAAAATAAATCCTTCAAATATCAATTGACAAATTATGTGATTACACTTACAGTTTTCTTAGAACGGTATTTGACTTAAACTGTAGGAAGCGCCACTAACATCTAAAGGATGGTTTTCCCATACATGTCAACTCTGATGCCTACAAATCTGTTAAAGTGCACGTTTGCCTGGGAAATATCTCAGCTGTACGACCAACAACCGTGTTCTGTTTTTGATAATTAGTAAATAAAACTTGAGCTTTGAATACTGCAATTGGGTTTGCCTCCAGCGAACCTCTTTCAAGGCTTCGTTTTGTTGAAGTATCAATTTTCTTGAAAATCGCGTATTCTCATTCTTCTTGGGTTGCTGTTGCTTGCATTGATTTTCCGCGTAAGTTTAGGTGTTGTACTATTAAAACGTAGCTCCTTTTACGTTTTCTCTAAGTTTCTTCTAGTAAATGTGGTCATCTGTGTCACCCTTTCCCTCTTTTTACTTTCACCACGCACAAAAGGAAACCAGTTTGGCAACAGGCTTCTAAACATTTCACGATACCTTGGATTGAGAAAAGCGTATAGCACAGGGTTAATGCAACTATTCCATCCACCAAGCCATTGGGCAAGTGGAAGTAAAATTTCTAGAGCACTTCGCTCCTTTCCCTGCACATTGGCAAATTTCAATCTCGTTACGATTAGATATAGTGGCAACCAACTAAATAAAAAAGTGAGCGTAACACAGCACAGCATCTTTTGCACGCCTTGACGCGTGCGTTTATGCATCCTTGTAATATTTCCATCTGAATCAGAATCCTGCGGAACTTTGCGATGTCTTACATGACACCAAACTACCATGTTTGAACTGGTGATAACAATAAGCGGCAAGCTGTAGCACGTCAAAATATTAACAAGAACAAAATATGTTTTCCCGTGCTGCTCATTTTCCCAGTTTTCAATGCAATATGGAATTTGATCCGCATCGGATGCTACAACTTCAAATATTATTGCCGACGGTAGTGTCACCAGAAGTGCAATTCCCCAAATTAGACAAATGGTAAATAGTGCTTGAGTTTTGGAAAGGCCGCGTCCTTGTTCCATTGGTCTATAAATGGCTTTACATCTGTTCTTATTTAATCAAATTTTTAAGTTTAATTACCTACCGCTTAAATTTTTGCGTTTGGCACATAATTTTTACCAAAGCTTACCTATCAACCGAAATGGCCGCTAGGGAATATCCTGAAGCACATACAGAAACTCCTTGCACATAACCAACTCCTTTGCACAAAACAGATCCTAAATTCCAAGCTAAAGATATTGATATTTTTATATTTCCATTTACATTGCAAAAGCGGATTGGAAGTAAGCTTGCACTTACGTATAAATACATTCGACAACAGTGTAGCTGGAAGGCAGAATAAAATCACAAACAAGTCAGCAACTGCCAAGTTCATAATGAACACGTTTGTCACAGTGCGCATTTGTGGACGAAAAACTACTACCAAAATAACCATGCAATTGCCAATGAATCCAATGACAAAAACAACTAAGTAGGCAATTACGAGTGTTATTGTCCAGGGGAGGCTGTGGCGCAAATATTTTTGGTTGTCAAACACACTCCACCAAAGCCCGTTTTGTGTTGTTACGTTGTTTGTTGTCAGATTAATATTTCTTTCATCATGCTCAAAAAATGTGGTAGTTCGTTCTTGGTCAGTTTCCATTTTGGTAAAGATTTTGGGTTTTTGGCGAAAAAACTAGCTTGCAATGACGGCAAAAATAAATTTTATATGCAAAACGTTCTGTGGCAAATTTTGCATTAAAGATATTTGTTTTATGTTATTATTAGTGTTACAATTTTGTTTGCATGCAAAATCAGATATAATGAAATATAAACGATTGATTGTTGGTTCTTATTTTTAATTTGACTGTTGCAATAATTCACATTCTTTTGGTTCATTTCCACTGAAACATACGTGTATTTTACCTATAAGCCACATGCTCTGTTTTTGTTTAACATTGTCAAACTAGCATAATGTTTCAATTTTTTGTCCACCTGCGAGGAAACAAAACGCAAGTAATAAGCAGCACGGATTGCTACATTTGTTACCTTAACGGATTCAAGAATAAAACACACGCTCTTTTTTCAACTGCACGGCTAAAGGAAAACAAATATTAAAACTATACATAAAACTATCTATTCAAATCAAACCGACTTGATGAGCTCAAATACAATGCGGCTTTGCAAACAAAATTGGTATCCCAAGATTAAATCAAATTGTAAAGAGATAATAGGAATTCCAATATTTAAATGGTGGAAATGCTGCTCTTTTCAGACATGCACCGACACTACACTTGACTGCACATTTCAGTTCTAGAAGTTGTTACATAGTTGGAAGGTAAACTAGAACGTGTATACACCAAAAGAGGGTTCGGCGTCGACTGAGGTGAGACAGAAAAATATCCTGAGATTTATACCATTGTATGTTAGCTTTCCCAGCGTACCTCTTTGGATTTTATGGAATTTTGCGTTGTACTCGTTTTTCGTGTATTCATAATAAAGATTTATGGCATCAGCAGCATGATTTTGTTGGATTATGTTTTTAAATTCGAGTTATGCGACATTTTAGACTTTTGCTGTTTTTACAAATTTCTATTAGCTTGTTTACAATTCAAATCAAGCTTGAAATTCTTTTTTGAGTTTTTTTTATATTAGGTCTTGTCCGATTTAAGGCATTTAACTTTGGATGGCAACAAATTGTTAGCAAATTGGGGTGTTCGTTAGTTTGGGTTTGTATAATGTTTGGACGCATCGCATAATTATCAATAATTTTGCATTTACGAATTTACTGGTGTTTACTTGTAGCCAAATTGATTACACGTAAGTTTGAAAAATTTCTACATTTAGATAATTCTTAAAGTACATTTAAAGCAGATTTTCTGGTCACGTGCTACCGCTTAGGTTTTTGGTATGCCAATGTGCAGGGTTACAACAAACATTCACAACATTCACGATGTCTCTGTGTTCAGCTTTGTGTACCCATTAAAATTCATATTTCTTATTAATTAAAACGCCTCAAAATCTCAACTTTATACAGGTTTACAGCCTTGTCTGATACTCGTTGTGTTTTTCGATTTATTGCCATTCAACCGTAGCCCTAATATTACTAAGTAAATGGGGTTAGCTATGTTTTAGTTACGCGTCGTACCCCTGAAATTTCTTTAACACAAATTCTGTTCTCACCGGATTGTTTGTATGTTTTGGATATATAGAATATAGAATACTCTACCGAGGGCTTTTGTATTCAAACTTTTACATCTTAGAAAAACCTGACCCAAGAATCTTTATTCTTTTCTGTCAAAAAGTTTGGAAATCAACACCCAGGAATCCGCACATCTTATTTTTTACGTTATCGCCTAGCTTGTGCTGTCTTCTGGCTTTGAAACTGCGTGTAGTTTGGTTATTCGGAAGGGTGACTAAAACTCTGGTGCTCATTGCGAAACTGGATCAAATTACCGTTTTTTTACATGAATCGATCAGCTACTGCAAAGAAATACAAAAACGAAGAACATTACTTCTGCTGAAAATGCTCACGCTGACTCCTTTGTTTATTTGTGCCCTATAGCTGCTAATTACACACGGTAGGTATAAGAGCACATATTTATACTTAATGTGTATGTCATACTACAGTTTCATTATGACAAACCTTAGTAGCATTTGATCTATACAGCTTTTTAGCAAGGTAATATAAACTGCTACTATGAAGTTCAAATTTTAAGCGTAATTTTGTTTAGGAAATGCACTTTTATGAAAGCAGTCATTTCCATTTCTACTCTTTATTGCAGCGTACGCCAAAATTCAAGATAAAGTTTCCGGCTTTCAACATCAGCATTCTGCTTTATCATGTGTTTTTTTGTGCAATACCACTGCTGAACAAGAGGAAAGCTCAGTTGCTCTTTGGATGCAGAGCAATGCGCATCTCACTGAGCGCACCTGCTTTGTTCCCTATACAGACTGTGTCCGTAGGCTGCTGACTCATTTTTAGATTACTTTACCTAGCAAAACCAGCCATGAAATGTTCACAACAGTGCTAGTTTTCTCAAATATGTGCACATTTTGGAAGCGAGGTGGTATTTGAGATGTCGTAGTTGTATTTGCTGCACGTCTAGTTAGAACATTCCTTGCTTTGTAGGAAATCATACGAATCTTTTAATCTTTTCTTCACTAATAACCTCATTTTCCTGTATATAAGCTTTTTGGAAATTTGTGGTTATTTTTTGTTTCTTCATGTAAATTAGTGGCAGTACTCGTGTTCTGCAAGTGTATTAAAAACTTTGGAATAGTTGAGATGAATGTTATTAAGTAGCGAAAGCTACTTATTAATCTGGCGCAAACTGTCCGTCCGTCTGTCCGTCTGTCTGTCTGTCCGTGCGATAACTTCGCAACGGCTAAACCGATTTTAACGAAACTTGGCACACACTGTCATGTAATTGCTCAGCTGTGGGCAAAAACGCAGGTCGCTAGGTCCAAAGAGGTCAAACGTTTTATTAGGTCCCATAAGCACTTTAGCTCTCTCACTACATATGATCAATTGGATACTAACTGTTACACTCTAAATATAAAAACTAGCATGAAACTTTGTTTTAACTTTTTTGAATTCCCAACCTCATTCGTTTGTAAGAATACTACAATTTACGTTAAAATTTATTGATGGCCATGAAACTATAGTTTAGTTTTTTTGAAGTTTACCAACGTCCCTTTCGTTGGTCAAGAAGGCTACATTTAACGTTTCAATTTATTGATGGCATGAAACTAATGTTTTAACTTTTTGAAATTATCCGACGTCTTGCGTTTTGTTAAGAATACTACATTTTACGTTTCTATTTTATTGATGGCACCAAACTATTAGTTTAACATTTTTGAAATTACCAAGTCTTTTCGTTGGTCAAGAAAACTACATATTACGATTTAATTTTATGTTTGGCACGAAACTATTGCTTCAACTTTTTTGAATTACTGGTGTCTTTTGTTGGTCAAATGTACTACATTTTACGTTTTAATTTTGTCTGGCACGGAACTTTTGCTTAAACTTTTTTGAATTACCAATCTTCTGTTTTCATAAATAGTACATTTTACGTTTTAATTTTATGTCTGGCTCGAAACTATTGTTTCGACTTTCGCTACTTTGCTACATGTAGGCATGTTGCCTGCTTTATTTGTACTGCAATGTTGTCATTTTTGTTGCCAGCATATTTGTATAAACGTTTTGTTTTTTGAAAATAGGTGAAACATCATGTTTCAAACATAAATGCTTACAAAAATTTGCTTTTCTGTAGGTTAGTTATGTTATTATGTTTAGTCTAAACTTAGGCTTTTGTCTTATGATTTTTTATTTACGCACGTAGTATTTTTCTCGGAAACCATTGTAGGTATTACACAAAGAAAAGCTGTGGAAACTATTGCGAATATACAACTGCATGAAAGGTAGTGGTTATACTTTATTAGTATAGTATTAGTATTTTTCTTATAAATGAATTCTGGATCTGCTCTACAAAATCTGTGTACCTTAGGCTTTAGATATGAGAGCAATAAAATGAAACTGCTTGTGCTATTGAATCAAATAGTCCTATTTTACTCGCAAATGAATTTGTTTTCGCTGTTGTGACAATGTTCCACGCACGACCTAAATCCGCTGCTCCTTTCTGTTTCATGTGTTTTGCTGCTTTGAGAAAAATGCCACTGCTTTAGAAAAGCACACCCAAATAACAGTACTCATTTACTATCTCTTTTTCTTCTATTTCTCTATGCTGTCACTTTTTGAATTTACCCCTGACCCCCACTTCGCATGTCGGCTGAGGCCTTTAAATAATTAGAATATAAGCATTTAATGATTCTTGCTGATAATTTGTTTAGAATTTAGAAATGTCTCGTAACGAGACTCGTGGCAAAATATTTTACGAAAATAAGGCATGGGCCCAGAGCATTCGTTCTTTGAATTTGGTCCTTTTCATTTTTTGTCTTTTGATTATTGCATTTGATAAATGAATAAATTTAAGTAACCACAAAAATATCTAGATTAGCATGGATGATTTGTTGTGTTTTGTACAGGTACCGTATTTCATGTCCAGTTTTGTTTGGAAGGACAAAATGCTCAGTAAACTTTCGGAACCTTTAAAAAAGACTTAATCGTATTGCCCCGAAACAATTACTACCGTCTTGAAGATTAACGTTTTAAATCATTGTGGTTAAAAATATAATTTAAATGTTTGCAAAATGTTTATTTAAAGGTAATTGTTACTCCAACATCTTCTGTTGAAAGCTACTATGCGTTTTATTGTGAAACGAATCTGTAAAAGCACTAAAAATCAGCATCACGAATCCTCTAGCAGTTTGATTTAAACAAGTATATAAAGATTATTAAAGTAGCAATTAAAGTAGAAATGTATGACGTGGCTCCATTTGGAGTGTTTTTAGTCTGTAATTATTATTTTGGCAACTGAGAATCTTTTATTTCACAAAAGTCATCTGAGAAGTGAAATATTTATGCCCCCATTCAATATTAGACCCTTACGGCTGATGCGTGGACATAGGACGAATAAAAAGATAGCGGACTCCAGTAACTTAGTAACGAGGAACAGATCCCGTGTTATAACATTGGGAATGTTTTTAAAGTGGAAGTATATTTGAAGAACATTAACCCATTTCCAAAAATACTATGTTTGAGCAAACGATTTTTTGTTTTAAAATTTTATAACGAACGAGTTGTACTTCTGCGCTTATCAAATCTCGTGACATGACAAGAGCGGGAGCTATACAAATGTTTAGCTGGACAAGCAGCAAGTTCCAACAGTAGCATACCAATCAAGACTAGCACTTTAAATGATGATAGTCTTGGTTTGATCTAGTTTGCTCAATTCTTGATCAAAAATCGAAAGTTGTTTCTGAAAGTAGCATAGATCGGATGACTCCAATTTTTTTAAATTTGAGTTCTGTACCTTTCAATATCAAAGTGGCGCACAAAACCAAGAACTCTCTTTCGTATGTGCGCATGTTAGATTGAGCAGTCGGGAGCGTTGCCTTTTTGTTTGAATAGCTCTAGCCATTGGCACTGATAATTGGCCGAAGGAAACTAAAAAGTCCCAATTTAGAAGTTGTTCACCTTGATCATACCATTTTATAACACATACCAATTTCGAATTTTTATCTCCTGTTCACAGTATAGCGTTTTTTTCTTATATTCAACGTAAGCACCGAATGGCGATACGGGTAGGTTTTGCACAAAAAATTAAACAACAGAACTACATTTCTTTGCTAGTAAGTGGTGAAGTCGTACAACTCTGTGTAAGTTCCAGGTTGACGTTTTCGCAAGAGAGATAAATAGTCCTTAGAAACTACATGTTCCGGAGAACTTTGGATCGCTAGAAAATGGATAAAACTTCTGGATATTTTATTGTAATTGCTATTCCTCCTATTACCGATTGCGTTCAAATGCCAGAGACCGTTTCAAACCTGTAAATTCGTTGTTCCTTTGTTTCGTTCAGTATTTCGTATGTTTATTGCTAAGATGATTATTGTTATAGTTCAATATTATGAACTTTGGAGTTTGTAATGGCTACTTCCGGTAAAAAGGTCAGGTTCGCTCCAACGTAAAGTTGGACTTTGATAAACGTGCACATTTTCCTTTGTCATTCTTTGTATGGAAAATGATAGCTGTTCTGTAAACCGGAAACGGTTCGTTTTATCGCTTCATGAAAAGTTCATCATGAAACGTTCCTTTGTTATTGCCATTTTGTAACTTTCCTGAGTTCGAACCCGGAGTAGCCAAGTTTTAGTATAAATAAGGGAATGAAAATTGTAAATCAAATCCCTTGAGGCATCACCCCAGAAATTGACGGCTGGTTGCAGCGAAGAAAGAGAAGAAAAGTCGGTCTACGGACTAAGAGACACTTAACAAGGCAACCGTTATCTGTCTATTTTCGGGAAAAAATTAAAGTTGAGGTTCCTACATTAATTTGGAATCGTTTGCTATTTATTTTCCATCATCTGGAATAGTGCACCCAGCATTCAATTGCAGTTGGGGTTCCAGAATTGTCTCACATTTAGTGAGTGGTCTTTCGGAAGTCATTTTTTACCATCTTATGTTCCAAGTTTGGGGACATATTTTGGTCCTTCGAACCGGATAACCCAGAGCTATGGAGTACGGTCAAGGTCACGGAGGAGCCCACGGAAGTGGGGAACAACTTCCGCGTCGGAGCAGGCGTCCAAACATCGGGCAACCGCCGAATTTTTACGGGGATTGGGTTGCAGAAGAGGAGCAGCCATCGTTCCTGTCCAGTACCCACAGAACGACCACTGGAGTGGTCATGCAGAGGACGACAATGGTCACGCCACAAACGGTTGAAAGGACACCGGAAGTGGAGGCTGACGCCCGTTCACATGTATCTGCTGCCAGCTCCAAGTCAAGGGTGGAGCTGGATGAGGAATTCGCTGAGCTTGAGCGATCCATAAGACAAAAACTGGATCGGCTATCAGAGCTAAAACAGGAAATATCCCAAGTTGCGCATGCCAATCAAGCGAAGATGGACGACCTGGAGGAGTACGCGGACTTTGACGAGGATGAAGAGGAAGGGGAGGAACAGGATGCCCAAGCCAGGGTGAAGCCATTTTCCACGGGTGAGTTGAGTGCTATCGCACCGGCCTCAACTCATTTCATGCCCACGCCTCTATCCTCAAGGGTTCCAATTTGGAAAGAAAAGGAGGAAGTTCCAGCGGCCCATCAACCAGCGCTCCCATCCAAGCCTTCCACGGGATGGGGGGTCAGAGACGAATCGAGAAGGCACAAGACTGGGCCGCAGACGGGACGACCAGCTGCAGGTAGCGGCACATACTATAATTGGGAGGAACCTGCACTTTATGGGTTTCCTCCACGAGCGCTCTCATCCAAGCCTTCGACGGGATGGAGGGACAGAGACGACAGAAGAAGGAGAACAGAGGATCCTGATGGGGATCAAGGAGCTGCCGGTAGCAGCAACAAGGACAAAGGTTCCGCATACCATGGTCATCCTCCACCAGCACCGAGCCCACCGCCACCTCCACTAACCCGGCAATCATTGCCACAAGGTCAACAACAAGATGGTGGATTAGCAGATGCCCTGGCCAATGCACTGATCACAGCCCTCAAATCCCAAAATGTCACAACGGAGAAATTTGTGGCTCGTCAAGGTGAGGGAAGCAAGTTACCAACCTTTTCTGGGAATCCGCTGGACTGGCCTATTTTTGCTCATCAGTATAGGCAGTCCACAACTGATTGCGGATTTACAAGGGCCCAAAACATGGCGAGGCTCGAGAAGGCGCTAAAGGGAGAAGCCAGGAGGCACGTTCGAGCTCTCATGATCATCCCGGACAATGCGGACATGGTCATGGAGAGACTGGAACAACGCTATGGAAGGGCGGAGTACGTTGTCCAGGCCTTGATTGAGACGGCCTAGAAGACACCGACTCCCAAGGCGGACAAGCTCTCCAGCATAATGGACTATGCTGGAGCAATTAATAATCTGGTGACCACTGTGAAGACGCTACACGTTCCAGCCCACCTTGAAAATCCTCAGCTCATGCAAGAGCTGGTGGATAAACTACCGGACAATCGGAAATGTAATTATCACTTGACTCAAGAATCAAAATTGAACCCAAATCTCACGTGCCAGACAAAAATTCTGTGTACAAAAATCACCATTCTATTGTTGTAAGGTAGTTATTGTGACGTTTAATCTCTGAAAACCTGTTCTTTGACCGAATGGTATGAAATTTTGCAAGAAGGTCCGGTTTATAAAGACACATTTTTATGTCAAGTTTTAATGGAATCGGTGGAACCGTTACGGAGATATCCCACGGACAGACAGACAAACGGACCGACAGACAGCATGCGTCAAATTAATAAAACTTTAGTAAATTTGTAAAAGTACGCCCAGCGAAAAAAATTTTGGCGCCAATTTTAGCGAGAATGAATTCCCCGCCCTTTAATTTGTCTACATACCGAATTTGACCTCAATCCGAGCACAACTGTTAAAAACTACCCCTAAGGGATGAATCCTTCCACCTGGGGTAATTTGTTAACTTTGCTGAATTCCCCACCCTTCAATTGGTCTACATACCGAATTTGAGCTCAATTCGAGCAAAACTGTAAAACACTAACCCTGAGGGATGAACCCTTCCCCCTGGGGTGATTGGTTAACTTCGCAGAATTTGCCACCCTTCAATTAGTCTACATACCGAATTTGAGCTCAATCCGAGCAAAACTGTAAAAAAAACTACCCCTTGGGGATAACCTCTTTCCTATGGGGTAATTGGTTAACTTTGCTGAATTTCCCACCCCTCAGTTGGTCTACATATCAAATTTCAGCTCCATCCGTCCAAATATGAAAAAAGTAGTACTGCTGCTATATCAGCTGTTCTGGACGGACGGACGGAGGGAACAGGACACTCAAACAATCTTATATACGCTGGAAGTAAATAATTAGCTTTCGCTAATTATTAAAGGGCAAAGCACTTTTAAAAGGCACACGTAACACATTCATAACATACCTCTAAAAGTATACCAAGCAATACAAACAGTTAGGAAAATCGACTTGGACTTGGTTTGGTCTTTATATAGAATATGATACGATTTAATAGCTCGTCATATTATCCAGGCAAATGCTTAACCTATAAATTTAGGTAGCTTTGCTTCTAATATAAAACAAGCAATAAGTTAATAACATGATTATTATGAATTAAAACAAACAAATTGTCACTTACAAAGTACCCCTTATGCAATATGCTAGAGTTTTGACTACACAAAAGGAGAGTAAGTAATTGAAAATTATTAGCTCGTTGTGAGCCAATTAACGTATAGTCCGTATGTCCATGTGTTAGTCCACTTTATTTTTAGGGTCTATACAAAGCCATTTGGTGTCAAAATCAGAATAGTTGTGGTCAAAACCAGAATAGTTGTGGTCAAAACCAGAATAGTTGTGGTCAAAACCAGAATAGTTGTGGTCAAAACCAGAATAGTTGTGGTCAAAGTCAGGCTATTCTGTGGGTAAGCAGGCTAGCTGCAAACAAGAATTAAGGGGAGGAGAGCGGGTGTTGTATGCTTTGCTCTTTGACACGACTTATCACCGCGAACTGCTCTAACGTATAAAGTGCGCACAGTCCTACGTAAGGAAACTTTTTTTAGCAAGGACCCATTTGGGATTTGACGACAGCTATCTCGATCTACTCAAAAAGCTCTATCAAATAGGATAGGTTTTAATTCGTAACTAGTGTAGTCATCGACAAGAATATATGTAGAAAAGACATCTACGTTGCATCTTTGTGACAAACCATGAGCCCGCCAATGTTGCTAACGGAATTTCCTATTTAAAAATTATGGAAAAGGGATGCTAACGTCGAGTTTTTCGGTTGTTTACAACCCGACGTACATGTTTTCAAATGGAAGAGAGCTAATCACAGAGCAAGGGTCTAAAATACAAGCAGTTGTCTTGTCTATATATATTCTTGGCGATGAGTGTAGTTAACGAAAGGTACCCCTAGTAAAGGGTATGTACTTGCTATGGAAACATTTAATGCTAATTGATGTTATATGCAAATGAAGACGACATATAATAAATCAAAATGCACAATGCGATAGTTCATCTCTCGGGGGTTACATGATGTATATTTTGGTTTTCCACATATAACGCATCGTCATGAAATCCTGGGAGAATGAAGCGTTTGCAAAACTTCAAAAATATTTCTAATAGGTCAAGGGTTAAAACCGTGAAACATTTTGTAGAAAATAGTAAACGCCGAACTTTTATATACAGAACTATTCTGGGATATTAATCAACAAAAACCCAAACTGTGGGTTCTCTGAAAGATATTTTGTAATGGTTGCTCCCTTAGGAAATTTGAAGGCGACCTTGAAGTTGTTCAACTAGGAGTCCTCATCCTAATTAGCGCTGCAGCAAACAAACTCAACATTTGTTCAAAAGGGCTAGGACAAAATTATATTTCAGAAGTTAGACTTCAAATCGTACACCAGTCAGCCAGAACCCAAGTGTGTCAAGCTTCAGGATCATGGTCAAAAATCTGAAGAAAGATTTGTTTTAAAAAAACTTTCTAAAACCCTAGTTAATTTGACGATGCCTACGTACTTTTAGATGGTCAAGTTGTTCCTGAAAACAAATATTTCCATGCTTTTAACCCTAAGGAAGATCCACAAAAAAAGAAAGTGCAGCAAAAAGCCAAAAACTCCAAAGCATTGACGGTATGGCAGGCTATGGCCAAAAATGGGAGCTATACCGAACCTTAAGTTAAAAAGGTGCCTTTATTGTCTACAAAAAGGGCCCAGAGGAGTGTTCCATGGCACGTATAATTCCGGTTATTGTTGAGCATAATTAACGCGAAAACGTTACCTTCTGCACGTACATGGCTACTTCACACTAGGCCAAGAACGTAACTCCTACTTTGAAGCTCAGAACACTTTTTTTGTCCAAAATCCAAAAATGCCCCAAATATTGCACTGGCTAGAGGAATCGAAACATTTTGGAGTTTATACAAAGTAGAGTACTCCAACCTACAAAACCCACCGAACCCACTCCGAGATTCTTCTACCATTTAGAAAAAAATCTTCACCAAAGTGACAGCGTCATCAGGGCAAGGGGTTTTATGAGAAGCCGAATGAGAACTCGACAGCACTGTATACAAAGGCATCAATGAATCTTACTTAATGCAATATTGCTAACTATTAGTGATACTAAATGCTAAAAAAGCGTAGTTAAAGAAATCGTATATATTACGAAATATCACAATTTCAAAAATGTCTCCATAAAAACTTCGAGCCCTTAAAGTGACTCTGGTGCACAACCTCAGTGACAAACAAAACCACAGCAAAGAAGACAAACCAGCAGAAATGATACCAACAAAGCTTTCATGTTCTTATAATTTCCTGAGGTTACGACTCGGTTGGGTGAAAATTGAATTTGAATTTATTGATCTTTAGTCACATCATCTGATTTAGGTAATGCAATACAATGAAACCTTGCTAAGCGAGAAATTACTTCACTGTTATATGACCGTATTACAATTACAAACAAACAACACAACAAAAGAATATAAAACAACAAGAAGTCACGAAACGCTTAAACAATGCAATAAATGGTTGGCATTTCTTACTTCATTTGTTCAGCGTATTTTACTGCAGGCATCCAATTTTTGTACTAACTTGCTTTCCATAGTAAGTTGGAGTATTTTTGATACCTAAATTCGGTTACCCAATTTCGGTAACCCAAAGTTCCAAATATGTTGTTTCTGTGGATAGAAAAAACATTTCTTCAAACTGTCATTTGATTGCTTAATTACGTCCTTTTCTGTATCAGCATAAACACACAACTGAATGATAGAACGATATGTATTGGCATGAACGCGCTCATTTCTACAGCAACTGTGTCCCCACGTTATGGAACATAAGATGGTGATAATGTTTAATACGATCACACACTAATGTGAGATACCTCTGGAACCCCAAATGCAATCCAATGCTGGGTCAAAATATTCCAGACAAATGGAAATAAATGGCAAACGTTTCCACACTTAATTTAAGAAACTTCAACTTTAATTTTTCCAAAGATAGACAAATAACGGTGGCTGTTTTATGTGTCTCAGTACTAATACTCTCTCAAGAGGACTCATGATGGTTTACAATTTTCATTTCCTTTTTATACCAACACTTGGCTACTCCAAGTTCGAACTCGGAAAGTTACAAAAATGGCAAGTAACATAAAAACGTTTCATGACGAGCTTTCATGAAGCGATAAAGTTGAACCATTTCCGGTTTCACAGAAAGACTATAATTGTGATTATACAATACCACTTGTCACAAAGACGTCCGATTTGACTGGTTAAGGTGTCAAAATGATACTAATGAATCGGCAAAAATCGTTTTTTTCATTTTTGCAAATTTCGATTTCCAAGAAGAGTTATGTCAGATTTTGTAAAATCGGGATCCGTTTTGTCAAACCCGAATTCATGTACACTTTAGTTGGCATTTGCTATTGTCAGTGATTTTCAAAGTTGTTGTGGTAACCATACATAGAGCAGTTATAGGGCTTTCAAATGTGCTATTAACCAGCGCACCAAACTATCCAGAGAAGTTGCCACTTTATTCTGAATATAAGAAAGTCGGTCAAAGAAAATGTGTCGACTTACACTTTTATGCATAACTTCCTAACTACTTCATATTATTGACAACGGGTGTCTGCAGAAGAAATAGCATTAAATATTGTAGGTGGTCAACGTTCTAGAAGTTTCCAAAATCCAACATATGGTAAGCTACAGCAGTTTAAATTTAAAAAAATCGTGAAATTTTCAGATTTTTTGACAAATAATTTTCTTAAAAATTACAGATAAGTGGTCATGACGAAATATTGTCACCAATTAAACCTAATACCATTACTAATCGACCACAAAAGTTTCAGCCATCAAATCTCTATCCTCAGGGAATAACGGTTCTACAAGTAGTTCCTCGATGCTCAAATTTCAAATCCTTGTAATTTCGTCATGGGACAACTTGAGACACTTGGTGTGGAATATTTTCCACGTATGTGTATTTAAATAAAGCAAAAACTTTCAAATTCCAAGTAGATTTAATTTTTGCGTCCCCCTTTCACGCGTTCTTACTCACACGCAGAAAGGGAGTAGAAAATGCATTAAAATGTATAGTAAAAATCAACTACGCAACCAAATGCAATTGAATAGGTTTGCCAATATTCCTTATGCATCTCTATACCAAATTTTTAAAGGAAACCAGCTCAGACTACAAACGTGAGGTGGAACCTTTAAATCTCTAATGAAACACTGACAATTTCAAACAAACAAGTTTGCATGAAATTATTGTTATTGAGCTTTAATAGAACTTGTATAAAGAAATGTTTTTCTACTTATATTCATACGTTTATAAATGTGCACATTTGGACTAAAAAGTTGCAAATATGTTCTAAGCTTTTGGCCTGATAAAGCTTAAGGAAAACTTCCTGATATAAATAAACTCGTGTAATCCGAAAAATGAGTTAGTATTTAGAGGTGCGCCATCACGTGCACAATTACGATATAATAAACCTGTTTCTGATTCAAACCTTTTCTATTCATACGTAAGATGGCTGACTCCAGTTCTTACCAAACTATATGACAGCGAAATTGTCTCTGCTTTTGCCAGCCTACTTCGTAAAACAAATGAAATTTTCTGTTCCGGACCAAATCAATGTGTATTTTGCGTTTCCACAGCAGTCTTATTCAGACTGTTGCCGAGTGCAGTGCAACAGTTGCTGTAGAAATGAGCGCGTTCATGCCATTAAATATCATACAGTTTGTTACGGAGGATTTGGATTTGAAATGGACAGTAAATGGATTAACTGGATATTTTATTATAATTTTCCATATCTTTGTTAACTGAACGTTTTCAAACATGTAAATTCAATGTTATTTGTTCACGTTCAGTATTTTGCACTGGTTTTGCTAAGATGAAACATGTCCAAGTTCAATATTATTGTGAACTTTGTATTTTGTAATGGCTACTTCCGGTAAAAACTTCATGTTCGATCCAACGTAAAATTGGACTTAGTCAAACGTTCACATTTTCCTTTGTCTTTCCTTGTATGGAAAATTATAGTCTTTCTGTGAAACCGGAAATGGTTCAACTTTATCGCTTCATGAAAGCTCGTCATGAAACGTTTTTATGTTACTTGCCATTTTTGTAACTTTCCGAGTTCGAACTTGGAGTAGCCAAGTGTTGGTATAAAAAGGAAATGAAAATTGTAAACCATCATGAGTCCTCTTGAGAGAGTATTAGTACTGAGACATATAAAACAGCCATCGTTATTTGTCTATCTTTGGAAAAATTAAAGTTGAAGTTTCTTAAATTAAGTGTGGAAACGTTTGCCATTTATTTCCATTTGTCTGGAATATTTTGACCCAGCATTGGATTGCATTTGGGGTTTCAGAGGTATCTCACATTAGTGTGTGATCGTATTAAACATTATCACCATCTTATGTTCCATAACGTGGGGACACATTTACTGTAGAAATGAGCGCGTTCATGCCAATACATATCGTTCTATCATTCAGTTGTGTGTTTATGCTGATACAGAAAAGGACGTAATTAAGCAATCAAATGACAGTTTGAAGAAATGTTTAATGTCAGGTTGGCAGATATTTAAAATACCAAAAGAAACTGGGAAATCCGGCTACATAATTATTAGTAAGCATGTCTTACTACTGATATTGCCCGAGTGGTTTTTTCAGACCGCCATATTTCTAACACCGAATTGAATTTTCAATTTGCGTTTTTATTTACTGGAACTAGTGCACGACGTAGCCCAAAATTTACAGTTTTACAATTAAGGTCAAAGGTCACAATGAAATTTTATATTTGTTGACCAACAAAACGAATCTGATTAATGTTTACCAAAATTTGGAATCGTTTCGTAAATTCTTCGAAAGCAGTAACCGGGATTTCGTGACACTTTGGGAATATATTAGGACTTACAAGGTATACCATTTAGCTGTTAATCGCAAATGGAGATGCGATATATCACATCTTGTTCAGCTTTTTGCGTAGATTCCAAATCTGGTTACGGTTTGGTGTAAAACGCAAGTTTAGAATTTAAACAGTTAATTATTAATCGTAATTAACGCACAAATACGCGCATATGACCCCATCAGTATTCCTTAGGTGCTCCTCTCCCTACACACAAAACACTGCGCAAGTGCAACATCACAGCACACGCAGCAGCCCTGCACTGTTTTGTGTGTTGTGTGTGTAGAGAGACGAGCTCCTGTGGAATACTGATGCTGTCAAGTGCGCGTATTTGTACGTTAATTACGATTAATAATTTACTGCTTAAAATTCCAAATTTGCGTTTTACACCAAAACTTAACCAGATTTGGAATCTATGCAAAAGGCGAACAAGATGTGATATATCGCATCTCCATTTGCGATTAACATCCAAATAGCATACCTTGTTAGTTCATTAACAAACTCCTAAATTTGGTTTATCATTCATATTCTTTATACTGGCTTGCTGGACAAATGCTTTCAAGTATACATGTGATTTTATAATTTTCGTTCAGACCTTAACATGATTGTTTTCAAACTCTTGAATTTGTCAGTATGCTTTTTTACAAATGAATCTCATACCACAGTCATAATTGGAGTATATATTGAACTAGTTTCCAGTTTAGGCAATCTGGGTATGCTTATAAGCAAATTCTTCAGTTTTGTCAAGTTTGGAATTGACGATTGAATAAAACTTTCTACACAAAGAGGAGATGGAATTTACATGTGATTTGTAGATGTAGTTGCACGCTCAGAAAGTATAAAGAAGTTTAAAACATGTCACCCGCTGCAAATTCAGATCAGTAGTCGTTCCATCAATGTCTTTTCAACCTTACCAAATTTAGTATTTCGTTATATAGAGATGTGGAGCGTTGTATATGATTTAATTTACTTTTGTTGCGTTGTAACATACCATTTCAACGTTACCTAATACAAACCTCAGTATAAGTCATAAGTAACCCAGACGTATAACCATCAGCCAAAATAAGGAATCTATTTTATTTCATCTATACCTGAGTGTTTCTACTTTGTTCTGTATAATGCACATCCTGTTGTACACACCAATCCATTTACACAATTTTATCGCAGCAAGTACCCAAATTCTTACCAGTTAATTAAGGTTTTACAAGATGCCAACCAATAAAGCCTTGGTGAGGCTGACTGATTGCATAACTTCTTTTGTCACAGTTACGTAATGTGGGGTATGCTGAGTCACTACCACTTGGATAACCTTTCCAGATGAATGCAGATTAGATTGTAGTAGGTACCTATATTTGATTTTTAAGCGGAAGGGAATATGTTAGTCCATGGAAGTGATCCCTTTGCGCGATGAACGATGGCCTAATAAACTACACACATGTTAACTATCGTAGTCTCGTAACATTTAGCATCATTACTTTTCACGTGGTCACTCCCGACCCTTGGTAACGGTAGGTAAACTTCCTTCCGGCTCACAAGAGCCCACACCAAAACTCCTTTAACCCGTTCAACGGACAAGCTCGTATCACTGTTAGAAACTACGTGCACGGATATACACCAACTCAATGTTCCAAACCAATCGTCAATCATTCGCATTAAAATCAATACACTCTCATCACAACATCAACTTGTTCAGGGAAAATAAGCTCTTGTAAGAGTATAGTCTAGGCAAAGTATCGGTATGTTTTAATTGAAAAGCTAATGAAGGAATTGGTAAGTATACACCACAATTCTGTTGGCAAATTAAATGTAAAAAAATTGAAAAAGTAACGTCCTATTCAAGAATCGATCCCGCGACCTCGACCAGTGATGGGCATTCAATTTTCACTCCCCTCCCACTCCCACTCCTCCGTGTGAGTGAGACAAACCCCTCCCTCCCACTCCACTCATCATTTGCCCAGATTCTACCACTCACTCCCACTCCCACTCACATAGGGAAAAAATTTGACCACTCCACTCCTCTCTCACTCTTTCAAATTTTAAGTGACCCAAAATGTGTAATTTTTTGCTAGATAAAGCAAAACATGGTGCTAATATTGCGATTTTTACAGAAAAACATGGGAAAAATTGCAAGTATTTGCGTGAAATGCTCACTAAAAACTCCAAAACTGCAATTTATGCAAGAAAAGTTAGAAAATTTTAGCATTTTGGAGTGAAAATTCTTTAAAAATTATCTATTTTGTGTTCATTTTGAATCCCTCACTCCACTCCACTCAATTTGTTCCCAAATTTCTACCCACTCACTCCACTCCACTCGCCATCTTGCTGAAAATTTTACCCCTCCACTCCACTCCACTCTTTCAAAGCCAAAAAATGCCTCACTCCACTCATTTTTGCCACTCTCACTCCCCCTCTAGGAGTGGAGTGCCCATCACTGACCTCGACACGATATTAGAATGGTCAACCACTCTAGCCACTACAGTGCCTCAACTTGATCAAAGCAGTGCTAAAGTATTACATGTACACACTAGCAACTCCATTGTTCGTTCCCTGTCTATGTATGTACTATGTTCGTACTATGTATGTTTGAATGGAAGTGTGACCGATGCACGGACGCCCGGACGCACATCCCAAGTAAAAACCAGTAGTCAAAGTAAACTTTGCCTAATAACATGAAACAATTCATTTATTTAATGTCTGCATAATATAGTTTATGCAAAGAGTTTGTATGTATCTTCTACTTATATGTATTACAATATGGCACAACAATTAAACACGTAATTAATTAACTGATGGTTCTTTTCCGCAGCTAATTTCCAACTTGCTACCTTCCTCTTTGCTTCACAACAACAATATTTCGACATGTAATTCCACCATTCTACCTGTACATTCCTTCACAAAGGAAATAGTGCCAACTCTGGTAGTCAGTTGGACCTCACCGCATTTCTCATGTCTACCCTACTTTCTCTATGAGCGTATTTTTGTTCAGGGCTTGGTTCTCTTGACACTTTCCATTCTATTATTCAGAACATCTTCTATGTTCTGACATGGCTACACACTAGATAGTTTTCTAGTAAATAAGTTGTTAGTAGTATGACAATAGCTTTCAAAGGAAATTCATTAACAAATACTTTCCGTAGTTCAGATGTTTAAGAATGTTTGTTTTTGTTACTTTATGCAAAATTTTTCATTGCTAACTTATTTTTGCTATGGGCTGTTCCAGCAAGTATAAGCTTTTAAGCTTGCATTTGGTTATGTACTCTTGAAGAAAAACCTTATGCAAACATCAGTTTGGCAGCCTGATTATTTCGTCGATTTAGTTGTTAGTTAAATGGAATAAATTGCAAAAGCACATAATTAAGTATCGCTAAAAAAGTCTTAATCAGGGTCCTAAAGCACAAATGTTTACAAACCGACTGCAAATTTGTAATGTTGGTCAAAAACTGACCTAAAATCATGTGTCGCACAGCAAGTATGCCGTAAAACTGCTGCATCTTGCAGTTAAGGTCCTGAATCAGGGCCTTAATGCACGAATTTTAACAAACAGGTTGTAAATTCTTAAAGCTGGTTTATAACTGACCTAAAATCATGTGTCGCATGCTATAGGTTATATAATAAAAAGTTATAAAATGTTGTGACATCGCTGTGACCTCTAACCTAGAGTTGACCTATTCACCTGAAGTTCAACAGAGTTCTTACTGAGGTACTACTTTGTCTGTACACCAAGTTTGGATGTAAAAGTACGTGTTGCACAGCATGTACGCTGTAAAATTGTTGCATCTGGCAGTTAGGGTCCTAAAGTCAGCGACTTATTGCACGAATTTTAACAAACTGGTTGTTAATCTGTTATGCTTGTTCAAAACTGACCTAAAATCATGTGTCGCATGATAAAGGTCCTATGTAAAAATGTTGTACCGTTGGTGACCTCTGATCTTTACAGTTGACTTATTGTTATTGATCTGAAATTCAATAGGGCTGTGTCCGAGGTCATGTAGTATCTGTACACCAAGTTTGGTTGTAATGGGTCCAGCCAATGGTGTAAAAATACCCGTTCGGGCGGACGGCCGGCCGGACGGCCGGAACACAGTATTCTCAAGTATCTTAGCGATACTTAAACATCCATGGTAAACATTAAAAGATTCTCGCTGCTATGAACGTAAGTATCGTAAAATATAATACAACAACTTAATTTTTAAGAAAATAGATCTACAGCCATTAAGCTAGGTTTAAAGCCCATATAATAGATAATAATGATGGTCCATACCCCAAATAGACTGATTTAGACCCCATATAGCCTAATTAAGACCACAAATAGCCTAATTAAGACCACAAATAGCCTAATAAAGACCCAAAATAGCCTGGTATAGACCCCGAAAATAAAGTAGACGGACGGACAGACAGACAGACAGACGGTCAGACGGACACACAACTGCTTAAATAGCTCTCCTGCAAAGCAGCGAGCTAATAATGAGCTAGCAACATAATGCACTGTAGAGTACCGGGTACGTGCAATGAAACAGTTGACGTTAATTTCTTAAAATTCTTTGTTCCAAATGAAAAGGTTCCCTTTCGTATCGACGGACAACTCATTGTGTGCCAAAGCACTCTTTATGCTAAAACAACTCCCAATTCATAATGAATAAACCTTTGGAAATGTTGACAGAGTAGACAAACGTAGATATTTTTTTAAACAGAACTAAAAAGGTCGTAAAGATCCGAATTATGACTTTAAAGTTTTGGCCGCCAGGGGGCGTGCGCTGGGAAAAAATTGGGGTGTCAATAGATCTAGTAGGACCTAGGGAACCTATTCCAGAAAAAAATTGAAAAAAGTTGTAAGGAACCGGAGTTATGGCGTTTTTAAATTTGGCCGCCAGGGGGCGTGCGCTGGGAAAAAATATGGGTGTCAATAGATGCAGTAGGCCCTAAAAACCCATTCCAAAAAACAGAACTAAAAAAAGTCTTAAGGGACAAGAGTTATAGCGTTTTTTAATTTGGCCGCCAGAGGGCATGCGCTGGGGAAAAATTTGGGGTGTCAGTGGATGCAGTAGGACCTAAAAAACCCATTCCAAAAACAGGACTCAAAAAAATCTTAAGGGACCAGAGTTATAGCTTTTTTTAAATTTGGCCCCCAGAGGGCGTGCGCTGGGGACAAGTTGGGGTGTTAAACAATGCACTAGGGCCTAAGGAACATATTCCAAAAAACAGAACTCCAAAAAGTCTTAAGGGACTGGAGTTATACAGTTTTTTCAATTTTGGAGCACCCTCTGGTGTGATTTTTGAAAATCTTGTTAGACCAGGTACCAGATCATGCTGAGGGCTACCGTTTACAAAAAAAACAGAATTCAAAAATTCTAAGGGGTGTTTTAGGGGCGACGGGCGGACGGGCAGACGGGCGGACGGGCGGACGGACCCGGAACAGACCAAGTGAGCAATCCGAATAGTATACAAACTTCGTTTGTCTACTAATAAAGGAATTCCCAATGGAAAAAATCCAATGCTTTCAACTGTAGAAATGTCCCTATTTGAGCAAAACTACCTTTAAGCCTGTTACATACTTGCGTTTCTCGTCTCTTTCCTCTCTGTTTCACTCGCATCGAGTATAAAACGTTTGCTTTTCACTTCTCTTTCCTCCCTGTTTCACTGCAGTAAGTATAAAAGGTTTGTGTTGCGCGTCTCTTTCGCGTCACTTTTTTGAAAAAGTGAATGCTTTTTATGTCAGCTGTGCAAGTAGAGCACTGCTCTACTATGAGGAGAGAAATGAAAAGCAAATTGTTTTTCGCGCGGGAAGCAAGTTCAAAAGGGGAAGGGAAAGAGAAGTGAAGAGGAAACAGAGAAGTTGTATTATATAACAGGCTTTAATTTACGTGGTTGACAATTCATTCGTTTGATATTGTTATATTATTAAGCTGAGTTTTGCCTAACGCTGGAAATTTAAAGTTTGCCATTACGTTTTTTCTGGGCAACGAGACTTTACGTGTGCGTGGTTCCAGATGATGGCCAATGACGAGCTTTTATTGGCTGCTGTGAGCATTTTGTTTGTGAGTGACATCATAACGAAATACGAAAGACTTTACCTGTAATTTTCCTGTTAGAAATCCAGGTTACTTTTTATCACAAAAACTTGGTAAAAAGCAATACATCACTTCTGTGCATCCTACTCCACTTGTTAGCTCGCTGCTTCTGCAGGAGAGCTATTTAAGATATCGTTGTCCGTTTGTCTGTCTGTCTGTCCGTCTGTCTGTCTGTCTGTACACTTTATTTTTAAACCAGACTAAATCGGCTCTAAACCAGCAAAATCGGCTCTAAACCAGCAAAATCGGCTCTAAACCAGCAAAATCGGCTATAAACCAGCAAAATCGGCTCTAAACCAGCAAAATTGGCTCTAAACCAGCAAAATCGGCTCTAAACCAGCAAAATCGGCTCTAAACCAGCAAAATCGGCTCTAAACCAGCAAAATCGGCTCTAAACAAGGAAATTGGGCTCAAAATCCGGTTAAATGGGCTCTAAATCGGCCAGAGTGGGCTATTATTACTTACTGCATTCATCAAGGATATTGTCGTAGGATTTTTCGACTACTTAGACACTCATCGTTGTTAGCAGCGAGCATTTTTCAATGGTTTACCATGGATGTTTTTGTGTTGCATATAGTTGTAACATCTGACAAAAAATACTATAGGTGGGTTACAATGCATTGAACATATACTATCAGAATCTAAATAAGAACATGCAAACATACCAAGTTTAATGTGAGAAAACATTTTACATTTTACCACATATTATTTTTTAAAAAATTACACTTTTTGTAGATGAATCGTTGTTAAAAAATAAAATATATGATAGCACACAGCGTATATTGAATTACTTTCCCTTAAAAACCGGGCACAAAATAATTTGACCAATTAATGTCAGGACTTTCTGGTATTCATAAAAACTCGAATATGTACTGAGTTTGAAATAATATTGTAGTTAAGTTGGATAACCAATAGATTTAACACATAATGCAGCTTCCTTGCATATTATACAAAAATGCATTGTGAACTAACTGCAAAAACCATGCTGAACCACAAAAACTTTTGCTGATAGAAACTCTCCAAAAACGTGTGTTTCTACTGTGTACCTCCAGGGGCGTATAATGTAACTTTACGTTTAATCCAGGTTTCCTGTATTTATTCCTGTCTAATCCAAAATTAATCCGAATTGGGGCTAATCCTGCGATTAGGATTAAGCAAGATTAAATTTAATCCTATTTTAAAAAGCAAGCGTAAATTGGCTTACGACCACTCTTGACCGGTGGTAAGTTTTGGATTACCTTCAGTTTTAAGTGACGGATTGCGTAACTTCCGCTGAACTCGCTGGAATAATCTATCTAGATTAACTAGAGTTTAAACCAAATTTACATGATTAGAATAATCCTTAACCGGGTTAAACTCGACTTAAACCCAGAATTAAAGTTAGACTATACGCCCCCTAGATTCTAGATTCACCAATCACAGCATAGTTGTTAGCTCGCTGGTTCAGCAAAGAAGCTTATTAAGAGCTTTTATATGTAAGCAGAGAGCTAATAACTATAACATTTTAAGAGATTTATTTTTGTACAAATTTCAGCAATAACATAAATTAATGTTATGGGCATTTTAAATGACATATTTTGACGTTGAAATATTACATTGCATGAGCCTGAATGTCAAAAGTCGTAGAGTAGTCAAAGAAATATTTTTCGAATTTAAGTGCAAAAAGTTGTCCTTTGTCAGTGCGATCTCCTCTATTACAAGTAGGCTAAAACAGCATAGGTAACAAATCTTTTTTCTGTCGTTAAGACAAACAAACGCCCAATACAGACGATGATTACCACCATTTTAAGAATCAGCGAAAAGAGTAATATAAGATTCGGTGTAGCTTGTTTGGTTTTGGAGGTTTTAACTGAAAAGTTTCCTTGTGAGTTGTATTTCACTTGATAGCTTTCACATTTTATTATTTCTTACAGACGATGCACTCAATTTTAGCAAGTTTACCAGAAAAAAGGCTTTTAGCCCCTTTTAACCTCCTAAAAATAAGTGAAAAAGTGCTTAGTTATGAGAAATCTTTATTTACATATATACTTCAGTATATGATAACAAATCAAATGGTCACTCTGGATTCTGAAAGCTGGCAGTATTGAAAAGTCTGTTTATTGTACACAGTTTTCAGCCATTGATAACATTAGATATTGACATTACTTAATATTTACAATTGTCAATATAGGAAGGGCTGTGGGCCTTTTTTGTTTAAGGAAATAGTTTTTTTTTTAATTTAAGCGTGGTTGCAGAAACACAGAAATAAAAAACCTTAACTCGCTTAGTATATAAAAACCTTCTTGTGTGAAAAAGCGGAATTAATTTTTGCAGGTTATGACGGTCCAGTTTATTTGAACTATGTCACACGATAACCACAACTCTCTCAAGGAAACGAAAGGGTATGTAAAATATATTGTTTAGTTTTAAATATACATGCTAATACACTTATCTTGTAAGTAAAAGCTTTTTACAGTCCAATCAAGGATATATCTATACAAACGTACAGCCTTGGTGAATGAGTAAGCTTAAACATGACGTGCTTATGCTACTACAAAAAGTTACGCCACCACCTATATTTTCTTATTTTGCAGTTGAGTACAGACCAATTCAGTTTGTTCTTTGGTATGAATAAAGATTAACAAAAACAAAACGAAGTGCTATGAGAATAAGGTGTGATGAAATGGATTAGCTAATTGAGGTAGTGATGCAAAACTGCAGAAAACCAATTTTCGGGATACAATACCAATACATATATCACTCATTTTTTTCATAACAACTAACATAAAGTGTCTTTCAAAGGGACTATCAAAGTAAAACATCAATGGTAGTGGACTCTTTGATAATCTGCTTTGACATTTTTGAAATTTTTACCACACCTGCAAATTTGACACCTAATCAAAATTTAACTGATTAAATATTTTCAAATATTGACTTTGTTTCAAATAAACTAATAAGCGTCAAAGTCTAGCGTACGTTTGACTTTGACGGTCTACGTAGACCATGTTTTAAAGTAAGAATTTTAAAAATATTATAAAATGGGGTAGACGGATTGCTATCTTAGTGTGTGTGTGTGTGTGTGTCATCATGATACAGGCCAGACGGTAGGTCAGAATGACACCAAACTTGGTACAGTGATTCATGGGGTCTTCAGGAGGAACCCTATTGATTTTGAACCTCATCGGTCATCCCCCTAGGGTAATAGTGGGAGGTAACCCTCCTGACCATTTGCTTTGTCAGAATCGCACCAAATTTGGCATCGTGATTTATTGGGCCTCCGTAAGGAACCCTGTTGACTTTGAGCCAGATTGGTCGTCTCCCTGGGGTAGTAGGGGGAGGTAACCCCTGGGAACATAAAACTTTGTCAGAATCGCACCAAATTTAATACATTGATTCATTGGGTCATGAGAAATAATTCTATGACTTTAAACCTGATTTCTGATCTCCCTGGGGTAGTATGGTGAATGGAGTCAGAGAATCAGACAGACACACATCCACTTGGCTCAGCTACGTATTTCAAATGATCATTAAATCGGTTTATTTGGATATCGTCTAAAAGTACTAGGTCTTTGGTTCCATTGTTTTCAAATCTATTTATCAGTCAAAAACACCAATTGCAAACTTTCTAATACTGTATTAAAAGTATCATTGTGTTATTAAAATATTAAAACAAAACTATAGGATTCAATTACAATTTAATATAATGCAAAAATGCAATTAGCTGTCAAAATGCTCCTATTCCTAGTGAAAGAAATAAAGTGTCGATGCTTTATCCGTTATGATTTGTGCATGGACACGTCAGAGTTTTTGGTCGCTGCAAAAATCCTACTCTGGAGCAGAAACTCCAGCAAGATTGCAATGCAGATTCGCGTTTTAGGCTCTAAAATTGACTACATCTTTAGTTTATTCTTTAAGTAGTTTCGTGGTTCAAAAACGTTGAATTGTTAGTAAGATGTCAAAAAATGTATAAAACGAGGTCGCTTGTGTGTTAGTAAGTGAATATATATTGAAAAAAGGTTTGAAATCAAAAAGAATTCTGTTCCAATGTTTGACTTTATGCAGCTTCATTTTGAATACCGTGTATTGTATTTTTCCAATCAACATCAGAAATTTTTTCCATCAGACAAGCTTTCCCGCAGAACGCTTTACTAATTTCAGATGAAATGTGGATTAGTATAAGATGTAGAAGGTGTCTTCTGCAAGACAGTAGAAAACTTTGTTAAACCAATTAACTATTTGATGAAGGAAGAGTACAAAGCTCGTATATATACGAACTATCCCCACTTTCGTGCACGAATAAATTTTATAATTACATGGTTTATAAGTTCTACTGCCAATTAATATAAGTATAGCAAAACCGTGGTTCATACAAAATTTCATGGGATGCTTAAGTCGTGGAATGGAGGAAAACCAAACATGCTGCGAATAAAGGAATGAATCGAGTCGTTCAGCCAGCACTGGTAAACAACGATCAAATTGTTAAACACAACTGATATATATGCTGAACTGCTCTTATGTGTTACAAGACGAGATTTCAAAAGAACCTTCAAAGAAGTCATTCAAAATAAAAAACGCCTTTACAATGGCAGTCGGATTACTGGACTGCGTAAAGCACACTGGATTCCATTAGCACTGAAACTAATGTGATATAATTTATTAAATGTTGATGTTTTTATTTTAAGAAATAAATGTTTTCTAGGGTTCATCGAATGTTTTGGAACAATTTTAATGAAATAATGTTTTTATTGTTAGCTGCGGCTTTTGAATACTTACCGCAATCATTTTTAGTAGCAGGAACAGAAGAATGACAAATACATTGGAGGAACTACATATTAAGAATGAGTGAGATACACACTTTATGGGACAAAAATGTCTTAACTCAGTTTTCAACTTTTAACCTATTCAAAAATCTAATTATTTCTTCACGAACCGAGTTCTTGATGTTCTCAGAAAAATTGTGAACATTGAGCAGTGAGCACCCAACTGGCAACCTTTTTTTCAAAGAAAGTTTAGGTAAATGAAAACCATATTTATGCAGTGTAATATTTATTTAAGTAAATAACCTGCCCAAAATGCAATATACGGTTGCTTGAGAAAGTGCACACATTTTCTGTCGATTTGCAGATGGTCGAAAACTTTTGGTTCAAGGCGATACTAATATTTGTGCTATTTTGCTGAAAACGGTGTACATGCAATCCCAACAGCAGCATCAACACCAACGTACCTTTCACTTCATCGTAACATTAGTAACCCAGATTTTGTATGGCGAGCACAAGGGCATTTTTAAATTTATGCCCTTACAGCGGTAGCGTCTTGTAGTTAGAAACAGCAAACGAGTACACATTATATTGCAAAACTAATCATGATGCTGTTTGGTTGAGTAGCTAAAGCTTGCATTTTCTACCAGGTTGAAGCGCATTTCCTTTCCTACTCTCACTTGAGTCGGAGACGAGCATCAGAAACGACGCAACGCAAGATTGCAGAAGGAAATGAGACTGGGGATAATTACTTACTATACAATAGCTGGACGTCATCATTACGGTTATACCGTAAAAACCTTACAGGTGTTATTGTGTCAGCAGAAATTTCTACTGAGTTCAAATCATTGCAGCCAAAGGTGGAGGTTTTTGTTGTGCTGGTCCAAATCTTGGTCCAAATTAAGTAAACATTTTTCCGTTTATTGGTTTATTTACAGTTTTCATTTTGCATTTGCAAACAATCCAACAATGACTTTGTGTAGTAATAAGAACAAATCAATTGTAAAAAATTGTATATCGATTAGCAGTAAATCTCCAGATTTAAAAAATATCTTCTAATTCACCACTTTGCAATAACTAAAAATCATTTTTGCTAATTTTTTTATATCATATAGCGGGCCCACCCCGTGGAAAAAGTAATCTTGTTTGATTATCTTTAAAGGTAAAATTACAAACATTGCTACGCCTGTAAAATATACCTTATTCCCAAAAATAGGGCGTGCAAGAGCAAAACCGCTTAGTGCTCTTAGAACAGCCTAACAGGGAAAGATTGTGGTGTTACATATAAAAATATTGGCATAGCGGAAATTCATACTGAACTTACAAATAATAATTTCGATTAAACGAAAACTAGAACAGAACTCAAAGCTGAGCAAAATATGGCTGGTTTCGTTTATAAAAACGTGTCTCTAAGTGCTTTAGTAAAACTAGCAGCATTTTATAACACGACATTAAGCTTTTATCCAAATATCAACGAATCTACCAACAACTATGACTTCATTTCATCACCGAACCAAATTCAGTCGAGGACAGGTTGGGGATTTTCAAAGCAATATGTATACATTCTTCCGCACACATTTCGCCTAGTGGGTCATCCAGGCATTAGCTCGGCTGAACTGAATACCTGGATAACTGATAACGCTCCATTTTTTTCCGACACCAATCAAAGCACGCTGACCATTGACGACCTGCCTGAAGAATACCGCGTTATAGATGACACCGCTTGGCCAAGGATTTATGCCTACTCAATTGTCTTTTTTATTTCGGCAATTGCCAATATTTGCGAGCTGATTTGGGTTTGTTGCCGATTAGCAGAAAAAAACAATTCGATAAACATGCTCTTTCTGCACTTGTGCATTGCGGATCTCATAGTGGTTTGCATGGTGGCGGCGGTGGAAGTTTTGTGGCGGATTTCTATTGGCTGGTATGCAGGTAACTTTATGTGTAAGTCCAATACATAATATTTTTAACAAGTTACAAAAATCGGTTTCTCTGGCGAGAAATGAAATAAAACGTGAGGATGAAATGAATGAAGTTTTGTCAAAATTACGAAAAAATTATATTCAAATTAGTTATGGAATGAAACTACATCTGGATAATTGGTTATGTGAGAAGGCAAAAGCATTGATTGTTTTAATTTTGGAATCTTTAGGCAAGCTTGTCATGTTTTTTCGAGCATTTGGTCTCTACCTAAGTAACCTGATGATAATCTGCATCAGTTTGGATCGCTACAATGCTGTGTTGTTTCCTCTTCGCACAATCAACTCTTCAAGAAGAATGAAAGTCATGCTGATTTCAACCTGGTCCACGGCGGCTGTATGCGCCATTCCGCAGGTGAGATTGAAAATAAAGAGCAAGCTAACCACAATATTTGAATGCTAATTCAGATGTTGACACGTGAGCGGCCAACCATTATTGTGCTGATTTATCCCACTGTGAAGGGTCAAACGGAACATTTTCCCATTTGTATTCCTTGACTCTTGTTGGATTTATAAAGTACAGCGGAAAGCTTTTATTTCCTGGAATAGGATACGATTGAACTTTTCATGCGATAAAATGACTTATGCATAAGCAAAAGGAAACACAAGTAAAGAAATAGATAGGCCACAACGATTACAGTTTGCATACTATCGATTGCTATAACTGCATTGTGTTTTCAATTATCGCTACAATTCAGTATTGTTTCACTTACAAATAAGTTGAAACTTTCCAAGAAGCACAAAACAGCAGTAAAGTTGATTTTTTTTATCAAATTCTGTTCTCAAAAAGTTTTAAAAATGATTGATTCGAAATTAAATTTGTTCGGCCATTACATGTTTTTATATATCGTTTTTAAAATGACATTGCGATATTTATACTTCTTTTAAATATTTTGCTTACATTGCAATACACAATAAATATTGCTTCTGCTTACAGTTTGAAGTCAAAGTGTCACAAGAAATTGTTTAAAACAGACATTTACCGACAGTTGCTAATTTAAATCTGTCACCGTTTTATAGGCCAGAAGAACTGTTTTAGAAGACAATTTTGGCAGCAGAATTTTCATTTAAGAAAAGCGCTGAGTCTTTGCGTATAAAACCAGTAGGATAGTAGAATGAATTCTTGATTATATTGCTTGTAATATGCATTTACATTGTGCCTACTATAAGCTATTTTTAAAAATTAATTATAACTTCACATTTTTAAATCAAGCATAAGGAAAATCTACAGCATTGTTTATTTCAGAAATTCGTTGTCAAAGACAAAGTTTTCTCTGAAAGTGTGTCACCTAATAGATTTAAAATTAAGAGCTACTAAATGGTCCTTCTACTGTTTGCTCATATACTTTTGAAGTAACGTATTTCCCAAGAAATAGCTTGGTGGTACTGTGGCATCAAAGAAAGATCTGCCCAAACGTATGGGAGTTTCCGAATCAGACAAAGCACACAGAAAACTGTTTCTTTTTGCCCCAAATAGTGTTAATCAGATGAGGTTTTTTTTATTGGCGGTAATTGGGAAGTCTTAGTATGTTAGGGCAGATCTTTCTTTTATGCCACTGTAGTTTTTAGACATCTGTCAAGAACATTTTGCTGTTGTCAACCCGTTTTACTCTGCCAGTTAACTTTGGCAAAAAATCTATTACTGGTTTTGTTACTAATATTTTATGTGTAATGATAATAAGAACCTACGTAAATGAATAACTAACGAAAGCAACTTGCTGAATTACATGAAAAAATAATGCCCAAAAAACGTTTTAAAAATACCAAAACACGTTTCAAAAATGCCAAAAAAACGGTTTCAAAAAAAGCATAGAAAACCTTTTTAAATACCCAAAAAACGTTATATAAATGCCCAAAAATTAACTCAAACGTTCATTTTTCAATTTTTTGAAAAGTTGTGCTGTAAACCGGAAAATATGTATATTAAGCGCTATTGACATAAGCTATCATTCTGCCAAATGTGAGCCAAATCCGACTTGTAGTTGCCGAGATTTCGTGCGCACAGACAGACAGGTAGACAGACAAACATGTTGATTGCATAAACTACCTCAGCATATAATGCCTTAATTTTTCCCATTTTTGAATTTTTTTGAAATGTTGAGCTAGAAGGCTCAAATTATGCATACAAAATGGTACTGAAAAATGCTATCGTTCTGCCAAATTTGAGCCCAATCTACCTTGTAGTTGTTGAGATTTCGTGCACACAGACAGACAGACAGACAAACATGGTGATTGCAATATATCCCGCGTTAAAAAATTGCATAGGAGCCTATAGTAAAATGTCGGATCTTAGGATCCTATTGTGTTCTATAGTGGTACTATACTATAGGAGCCCTCCTACAGTAAAATGTTTAGCCTCCTATCGTCCCAATCCTTAGGAAAAATAGAGCGGCACTCCTATTCCGGGGCCTTTTGCACTAATGTAATTCAATTAAGTTAAAATTCAATAAAAAACTGTCTGAGTTAGCAGATAGCATCTATGTTAATACACTAACATTAAGAACAAGTACTTCCGAATCTACTAAAACTAAAACCGCGAATGTAGGTTTTTAATTAAACTTAATTAATGCGCAAATTAGCACTGGCCATTTCCTGATGCGCATCTTGTTAGTACAGGTATACAACTTGAACCATTCTTTAGACAAGCCGGTGACGTATATCAATTAAGAGCAGGTTCACCATACTACAAGTGATCAGAAAGATCACTTCCTTAGGGGCATTGTACTAAAACCAGAAGCTTAATTAAATAATTAAATAAATCGCATAGGATGATGAGTTCCGATGTTTCCTAAGAGCGCTCTTATAGTTTTGGTCCTATAGTAAAAAGCGTTTAGGAGGAGTCTTACAATACTATTACCTTTTCATATAATTGCTTTACTATGGGCTCCTATATAACTGTTTACTGCGGGATACCTCAGGATATAATGCCATAATTTCTTCCCATTTTTGCAACTTTTTAAAATGTCGAGCAATCAGCCTGAAAATGTGAATATGAAGAGCTTATGACATATGCTATCATTCTGCCCAATTTAAGCCAAATCTCCCCTGTAGTTGCTGAGATTTTTAGGCACATACAGACTGACAGACAGACAAACAGAGTGATCGCATTACCTACCTCAGCTTTGCTTCCGGTAGTTATTAAAGCTAACCCCAAGTGAAGTTTATTTAGTAGCCAACATGCACCTACAATTAAAAATGAAATGATATGTTTTCTCGCGCTTATCCCCTGTTGTAAACTTTCCCCAAGAGAAACTAGATGGTGGAGCAGTTGGTTCTTTAAAACCGCTTAATTTTAGTCCATCTTGGAAATTAAGGCTTAGTGGTGCAATCTACGCTTCACTTGTTTGAATCCGAAATTGGAAGCGATTGTAATTAGTTTGGTAAAGGCAAATTCCCGGAATTGCATGTTGTACGTATGTATATGCCCTAGCATCACACTTGCAAACATCCACTTCAACGAATTTCTGCTCGCATAAACATTGTCTCCTTTTGGCAGTAAACTGGTAATTAGTCAGTACAGAAATATTATGACATTTTGTATTGTATTACAGTATGCTTCTTAATTAAATACCGCAAGCAAAGCTGAAATATTCTCTAATGCGATCACCATGTTTGTCTGTTTGTTTGTCTGTGCGCACGAAATCTCGGCAACTACAAGGAAGATTTGGCTCACATTTGGCAGACTGATAGCTTTTTAGCTCAATAGCGCTTAATATACATATTCTTTGGTTTATAGCTCAACTTTTCAAGAAGTTGCAAAAATGAACGATTAAGTTATTTTTTGGCCATTTATGTAACGTTTTTGGGTATTTTAAAAGGTTTTCTGTGCATTTTTAAAACGCTTTTTGGCATTTTTGAACCGTGTTTTGGCATTTTTGAAACGTGTTTTGTTTTTGGAAACGTGTTTTGGCATTTTTGAAACGTGTTCTGACATTCTTGAAACGCGCTTTGGCATTTTTATTACGTGTTTTGGCATTTTTATTACGTGTTTTGGCATTTTTATTACGTGTTTTGGCATTTTTATTACGTGTTTTGGCAATTTTATTACGTAATTTAGCATTTTTGAAACGCTTTCTGGGCATTTTTGAAACGATTTCTGGGCATTTTTGAAACGCTTACTGGGCATCTTTGAAACGATTTCTGGGCATTTTTGAAACGCTTACTGGGCATCTTTGAAACGTTTTCTGTGCATTTTTGAAACGTTTTCTGTGCATTTTTGAAACGTTTTCTGTGCATTTTTGAAACGTTTTCTGTGCATTTTTGAAACGTTTCCTGTGCATTTTTGAAACGTTTTCTGTGCATTTTTTGAAACGTTCTTTGGGAATTTTGAAACGTTTTCTGTGCATTTTTGAAACGTTCTCTAGGAATTTTGAAACGTTGTCTGGGCAACTTTGAAACGCTTTCTGGGCATTTTTGAAACGTTCTCTGAGAACTTTTGAAACCTTTTCTGGGCATCTTTGAAACGCTTTGGGCATTTTTGAAACGTTTTCTGTGCATTTTTGAAACGTTCTCTGAGAATTGTTGAAACGTTTTCTGGGCATTTTGGAAACGTTCTCTGGGAATTTTGAAACGTTTTCTGGGCGTATTTGAAACGTTTCCTGTGCATTAGTGAAAGCTTGTTTTGCATTTTTTAAACCTTTATTGGCGTTTTTGAAACCTTCATTGGCATTTTTGAAATGTTTGAAACGGCATCATTTTTTCATATGATTCAGCAAGTTGCTTCCGGTAGTTATTCATTTACATAGGTTCTTGTTTATGGAGGTAAGAGTTCTAGAAATAATTTTTTTAAATACTATACAATAAAAACTAGCTCCCACAATTCGAGGAGCGTTACAACAATGCAGCAAAGCATTGTGTTTTATAAAATTAGTAAAAGGTCACAACACATGCAGCTTTTATCTTAAAAGAGTTTGTAGTAAATTTCAATTACTGATTTTTCGTCACTTGATGGCAAAATGAAAACATATGGCGTCGGGATTGAGGGGATCCGTTTGCAGGAAATGTTTACGGCCAATAACAGATGAACTGCTTGCGCTTTACTTTGTTTTGGAACAGAATATTTCCATTGACTCAAGAAATGTGCTTAATGGTTTTTTTAATTGATTTTATATCCGTGAGCTTACTTTACCGAACTCTAATATTGCTTAGGGGTTCAAATAAGAACTTCAAAAATAAGATTTTCTTCGTAACCACATGAAAATTTGCAATTTTCTCCGCAATAACGACTTCCTGACTATAAAAGCAGTCAAGTAAAGAAGACGAAGCTATTTCAGTTTTTCTCAAAGACAATTGAACCAAAGCAACCTACCTGAAGAGGACTGTTACAAATAATTTATCTTAAAGATACTAGTCAGGTGATTGAAATTTCCAACACCTTAACAAAAAGTAAGATAAACTTCATTAGTAGGGTGAAAGCAAAGGTTCCAGAATGTATTAATGTATACCTGAATAACTAAATTGTGCTTGCGTTGAGTTGTGAATCCATTCATGGATTTTTTGCTTTCAACGAGATTTTAATTTGCATTTACAAAACAATGAATGGCATCTACTCGTATTACGGATATAATCTGGTATTTTGTGTGGGTTTTCAATGTACCACATTACCAGTTGAGATGTTACTGCTTTGCTTTATTTATCTCGCGGCTTCAGCAGGTTATTAGGATATGGTCTAAGTGTCCGTCCACTTTATTTTTTGGCTCTCCACAAGCTAAAAATTGGTCTCAAGGTTATGAAATTGGCTTGTAATCAGGAACTCTATTTTTAGCAGCGAGAATTTTAATGATTTACCATTGACTGCTTTGCCTGGTGCTTCAGTATGAGAGTTATTGAAGGTTTTGTTATGTCGGTGTGTGTGTTTCTTGCTTGACTGCTTTGTAGAGTAGATTACTAAGCTTAAAGTAGTACTGCTACAATTTGACGGATTAAGCTGAACCTTGGTATGTAGACTAACAATTGGATGGAAAATTTAGCAAAACTAACCAATTACCCCTGTAGGGTAGAATTCATCCTCTAGGGGTGGTTTTGTTTCTTTTTTGCTTGGATTAAGCTAAAGGTTTGCATGTAGACCAACTAAAGGGTGGGAAATTCAGCCAAGTTAACTAATTACCCTTCGGGGTACAGGTAATTTCACAGAAGAATGTATTTTACAGTTTTGCTAGGATTGAGCTCAAACTGGGTATGCGCACTAACTGAATGTTTAGGAATTCATTTTTTGATCAAATTGGTGTCAAAATGTTGTTCCTGGGCCTACACTACAACTTTACTAAAGTTTTATTATCTTGTGTTTGTGTACCTAGAGCATTGTATTTCGGGTAGAGACGCACCCCTTGTATCCAATATTTCACCAATGTTCTACCCTCTGGTGGCCGGGATTTGAACAGGCAAACACGTGGCTATCTGTTACAATGGTGTACTTTATTCCTCTGGCGGTAATAATTTTTGCTTATGGATCCATTATTGTAAAGATCGTGGGCTGTTCGAATGAAAACCGTAAGCTAAGGCTGCATTATTGCACACTTTTTAATCCGTTTGAATTTGAGTGGAAATGTACATGCTGATTTGATTCGTTTTAGGTACGAACGGGGAATCCTTTCTAAGATGCAACGGCATGCCTTTAATATTTAAACGTGCAAAGCTACGAACTCTCAAGATGACATTTACGATCGTGTTGGCCTTTGTGTTTTGTTGGAGTCCATATATTTTTATTTCCACTTGGTAAGAGAAAGGCTTCCTATTTAAATGCTTATTTTATTAGTGTATTTATTATTTTTATACCTATTATTAAAATTACAAAGCTGAAATTTTAAAACGGGCTGAAAGACCGATTCCCGGAATATAGATCGCCGGTATTTTCATCGCGGGAAGTTTATCGCCTGGCAAGATTATCGCGGTAACTTTATCGCCCAGTAAGATTATCGCCAGGTATTTTTATCGCCGGAACTTTATCGCGGAACAACATTATCGCCGGGCAATATTACCGCCAAGTAACATTATTGCCGAGCAATATTATCGCCGAGCAATATTATCGCCAAACAAAACTTCTCTATGCCAAAAATAATGTCAAACAAAACATGCGTCAACATACTTTGTGGTTAGTTATTTGTGGGTAGGAATTCGCCTCTACATTGCCTTTGAATCGTTTAAATTCCAAGCACTGCTTGGTAAGCAGGATGACCAAATTTTTGCAAAAAAGCATCACATTTGTCATCGATAATGCAGTAAATAAAACACATTACAACGTTACTCACGGCGAGTAAATTAATTTTAATATACACCTTATTTGGTTACATGTCTGAGTGTCTGTAAATTCGTAATCATTGCAAACTTTATAGCTAAATCATAAAGTACTTGAAATAATAAATAAAAGGACGCCAGCGACTTATCCATGGAGTATTTTTAATTTAAAATTAACACCAGGAACTATATCAGTAATTTTCAGATTTCTATATTTTTCCTAAAATTAGATTATTGGTGTCAGCCTTAAAAGCAAAACAAGTCCTGCATTTAGGTAAAAATATGGGTGTCTTATACTAAACTTGTTGAAGTCTGAAATTTGTATGCAGTGTTAGAGACTCTAACGACTGAAGGACCACGCAACTTACGGCTGCGAATCGTAGGTCAAAGGTTAAAAAATGAAGATAATTCGAGTGTTAAAAAGTGCAATAATGAATGTACTTTGATGTAGTTAAAAACTTGGTTTCAGGTTAAAACAGGATAGTGAATGATTTATAGAATGAATAAGTGACTTATAACTGTTTAAGAGTTATTTAATAGTTTCCAGAATTAGTTTATTTCTGTATTCACATTTTACTGATTGCGAACAGAGTCAAAAGAGAGTTTTTACAGCAAAGCTGGTGCGTGCATGCAGCCCAAAATATCAAGTCAAAGTGGGCAGCGAGACAAGTCAGCGTACGTGTTTTATGGCATATTTCTCTTGTACAAAAAGATCCCTTCTCTTAACAAGGACGGAATACCGAGGTGGAAACCAACGTATAAAAAGCTGGTAGCGTCTTCGTGCACAATTTCTATTGGCTAAACATTAAATTGTAGTAATGACCAGAGAATGAACCGACTTGAACCTCTTAAAGTACAAGGACAATGACATTGGAAAAGTTTCACATTTTCACTCAACACAAGTACCTTATATTTTACATGAAACAGTTTTACACGCTATTCAATACTACATTGACATTCTTGGAATTGTTATAAAAATATACGTACACCGAAATTATGACCATTCCGTACATGCAGAGCAGAATGCTTTAGTAATTTTGCTGACTACTCTTCTCAGGAAGAAATTGATAGTACTGGTTACATGTATCGTAATGTTTTAAAGCGTACGCATATTTCTCAATGCAAATGCCGTATCTGTGGACGACTGCCAAATTAATGGTTAATCTATATTTATTGCACATTCACGACAGAATCCTTTAAATGAGTATAAAGAGAGTTATTTCTGCCACTACATTTACATTAATATTTCATTTAGTGATTATTTTGCTGAATAGAAAAATAACTAAGCTTAATTTATTGCATCTGTAGAACGAGAAATAGCTATCACACTGGTTGTCTCGTTTTTGTGCATTTATCTGGGGATTCTGATCACCTGCGCTACGCGCAGGTGATTATCCCTAGTACCTTGAGAAGCAAAAGGGCTTATCAAGAATGCATGTTGCATTCACTACCCCCAATTTTTGAGTTCAGGCAGTTTTCTCAGGAACGGCTTGACCGATTTTGATGAAACAAAAAAATTTGACATTTACAGGGTACGGGAGTGTGTGCTGAGATCGAAAATTTTGAAAAAGTGTCATATTTCGATAGGCTGTAATGTTACTGATGTCCAAAATAAGCATATTTTGCATATTTTATCGCGAATCACGAGTCCAAATTGCACGAAACAATTTTTTTGACAATTTTGCAACATGCCAATTTGTGGGTTGTGGGAAAATTCGGGAAAAATTGCATATTTCAAAAGGGTGTAACGTTGCTAATGTCCAAAAACCATGTTTTGTATATTTTCTTGCAAACCACTGGTCCAAATTGCTATTTACAAGATTTTGAACATTCCTGGCACTTGGGGATTTGTAAATTGTTCGAAAATTTGCGAAAAGCTTCATTTATCAAGAGGTTGTAATGTTACGAATGTCCGAAATAACCGTGTTAATTATGTTGCAAACGTCAATATAATTTATGTTGCAAGCATGGATTTTATGTAAAATAAACTTCAAGAAAGCAGAATTAAGTATCGCCTAAAACGCCTTAATCAGGGCTTTAAAACCCTAATTTTAACAAACGGGCTGTAAAGTTGTAATCTTGGTTAAACACTGAACTGAATCTATGAGTTGCACAGCATGCAGGCTGTAAAACTGCGGTATTTGGCAATTAAGGGTCTGATTTACGGTGACATTTACACTCGAATTTTAACAAACTGGCTGGAAATGTAATGGGTATCCTGATAAAAAACTGATTTAAAATCATGTGTAAAACTGGGTATAGCCTGTAAAACTAATGCATCTGGCAATTAAGTTCCTGAATCAGTGACTTAAAACACAAATTTTAACAAATCGGTTGTATGATTGTAATCCTGGTAAAAAAGTGACCTAAAATCATGTATCGCACAGCATATGTGCTGTAAAACTGCAGCATCAGGCAGTTAAAGTCCTGAATTTTAAGCCTTAAAGCAGGAATTTTACCAAACTAGCTGCAAATTCGTAATGCTGTTCAAAAACTGACCTATAATCATGTGTCGCATGCTATAAATCTCTCTATAAAAAATCGAAATCGCTGTGACCTCTGACCTAGAGGTGACCCATTGATCTGAAATTCAATAGGGTTGCGACTGAGGTTCTGTAATATCTGTATACCAAGTTTTGCAAATAATCCAGCCATTGCTGAGAAAAACGCATACGGTCGGCCGGCCGGAAGGAATACAAAATTATCAAGTATTTTGAGCGATACTTTAAAAACCTAAAAATAAAACAAGGTTAAAAAACAACGTGCATTTATCGTCATGTTCGAGGAAAAGTAAAAAATAATTCCCTCTGTTCCAGATAAATCGCGAATCGCCACCAAAAAATGCGTGTACACGTGTACTGTTAAACTTCAAAAATACTAAGGGTAATTTGTCACTTAAGAGCATTTTGGATTGTTATAAGATATGCCGATGTTACAAACTTAGGCTCAAAGTATGTAGTTTTCTTTAAATTCACGAGACAAAGAATACGTTGTTGAATAATTAATACACGTATAATTGTTAAATTATAAGTTAAGGTAAAATGATTTTAGGCAAGCACGAGTGTTTTGAAAAAACATAAAGTTTAATTCCAACGTTTCGACCCAATATCATAGGTCCTCTTCAGGGAAATTCGAATAAAAAGCACAATAAAATTATTCATCTACATTTTGAAATCTACGAATTTTAAAATTATATAAAATGGAAAGAAGAGAACTCCAAAACTTCGGTAAGTAGTCACGGCCACGTTCCTCCTTCCGGTTCATGAGTGGGATCCCACCCTTTTTTGCATTACGAATTGCAATACACTCTTTCGTCTCTCGCAAAACTTTGTCGTGTTAAATTGTGAGATAAGATTCATTAAATTTTAACAAAAAACAATAACAACACATTCAATGTAAACATAAACTGTAACTGCAAACACAAGTAGTAACGTTTGAACGTTTTTTACGAACGAGCAACCTGATGGCTTATCTGTCTATTCACGAATAACATGAAGTTTGCTATTTTGTGTGGATTTGGTAAGCACGCTTACTTTTCCTGAAAAATGAACGATAAAACTACTGAAGTTTACTGCATATCTTCGAAACTATGCATTTTTGAAATGCAAAATATTGAATACCAGGCGTAAGCATTTTTTGGTGGCGATTCGCGATTTATCTGGAACAAGGGAATTATTTTTTACTTTTCCTCGAACATGACGATAAATGCACGTTGTTTTTTAACCTTGTTTTATTAATTTTGTACATAAGGATATATTTATGAAGGATTTCTAATCACTAATTCTTTGTTTGGCGAAAACGTTGCTTATCAATAATGTTGTTTAGCCATATTACAGCTAGGCGATATTGTTGCTTGGCGATAATATTGCTCGGCGATAATGTTGTTTGGCAATAATATTGCTCGGCGATAACATTGCCCGGCGATAATGTTGTTCCGCGATAAAGTTCCGGCGATAAAAATACCTGGCGATAATCTTACTGGGCGATACAGTTACCGCGATAAAATTACGGCGATAAAAGTATCGGTCACCAAAAAACCAAAAATGAAGAGGTTGAGTAAAAAATGCACGAACAAATGCTAATGTGCACGAGGATATTTTTAAACGGGAAACAATTGTAATAAAGTGTTAAATTAATTAACGGGTGTGTATCGCAAATGACCGGAAAAAAGGCTTTGGTTGGTGATTTGAAGGAATGCAAGAAACACATGTTCTGAATAAACCCTGGTAAGGTACACGTCTACTCTAGAAGAACCACTGCCATTTAGTACCTTAAAGGTCATCATCTGTAGTTTTTGAGCTCTTTTCACTTCGATAGTCTAAAATTCTCTAGTCGAATGGCGTATAAATGGTGCAAAAAATACTTTTTTGAAAAAGGTACGTTTTAGGTACTTTCCGGTTATCGGATTGACGTGAAAGTCAATAAGGATTTTCCAAGGAGCAAATCAATGATAAACAGAATTGAAATAGGTCAAAATGTTGCGAAGTTATTGTGCTTACGGACGGACGGACCTAAGTCCAGACACATCCGGATGATAGAAATAAATGTTCACTAATGTGAACCTTATTAAGCACACATTATCTTGGCTCTAAGCTTTTTGTTAAACGTTCTGAGATAATCATAGCATTATAATTAAATTTTGTGATGTTTTTCAGGTATCTTATTGACGAGCAGTCGGCTACTAGTTTAGATGGAAATATTCAAGACGCACTGTTCATCATGGCGGTAGCCAATTCGATTGCTAACCCACTAGTTTATGGGGCTAATGATGGTTGTAAAAGGAAGCAACCTAAGGTTGCCAAACCCTATAAAGGGGCTGACAACAGAAATGATGAATTGGTTTTGAACAATTTTAACCACGCGTTGGCCACCAGTACCCCAAATGAAGCCAGAGTGGATGTTATAACTCAATTGCCACAACAATTTTCTAAATTATAAATAGACCAAAAAATTTTTTGTTTTCTTTTGTCAGTGATTGAAAATCAGTGTATTGTTTTTTGTATTTTGTGTGAATATTTATATATACATCGTGCAAGAAAATTCAAATATTTGCTGCCTAGTACACACACCTAAAGGATGTATAATAAGTATAGCGACAAAATTAGAGTTCTCGTTAAAACCCAACATGAAACTTCTATGTTTTTATTTAACTGTTGTTTGATGCACTAACCTTCGTAGTTAACTGGAAAAATACGCCAGGCTTTTCTGACCTATCAGTTTGTATAAAATTGCGGTTATGTACAGTCAAATTGATTATTTATTATCAGTTTTCCGGGGTTTTTAAGGTATGACTTTTTTAAAGTGTTCCTCAATTCATTCCAATATGATTTTTTGGCTCCAGTAATATTCACAATCAAATGAGCTTTTAGATGAGCTGTCACTTGCATTGATTTTACTAAGGTGTAAAAATTACATTTGTACCGACTTTTTTACGTTTTTCTGGAATCTGGTCTGGAATAAAATTTTGGTGTTGCCATTGTGGCCAAATTTATTTGCTGCTCTCATTTAGTGTAAGTTTACTACAGTTCTATGTATCCTAGCAATAATAAAAGCTCGTGTCCTCAGCATTTAGCATCGGGGTTGTCCAAACCTACTAGGAAGCAGTAGAGGTACGTTTTTTATCTCGTTTTGTAGAGAAATGAATTCTGAGTATAACATGAGTGACGTGTGGCAACTCGTCAACCAGAATAGCAATGTCGAGCTGCTGTAGTATAAGTAATGCGTCATAATAATTAGGTAATCATGCAGAGAGACATTCTCCCTTCTGAAACCGAGATTAGCATAAGTTGCAGTCGTAGTATTGTGGTATAACGATCTGGGCCTTTCAGATAGACGGTGGGTTCAAATCCCCCGCCTGCAGACTTTTGCTAATCCATAACTCATGTGAATGCATTTAATCATACAAGTTCTCAGAACGTTTGCCTAACGATTAGGTGTCAAATGTTTGGTACCCGGAAATTTGATAGGTGGCGCCACCTACCGTCGAATGCTCGTGTGAGCTAAATATAGGGAGATCTGACGGAGATAATTTATCCTATAATTCTTCAAAGTATAATGCTACATTGATATATCATGTTTCTATTTTAATTGTGAACGGTGACTTTTTAAAATTGAAACAATTTCTGTCGCTACGGGAACATTGAACAAAAATTGAACATTACGGGAATTCTTCTCAAGAAAGCTGTTACTCAAGAGTAGAATTTTTATAGTAGCATAGTGGTAGTTCTTTAAAATTTTATGAAATCAAGACCACCTCACGGAATCAAGCACCGGAATATAAAGAATTTATTATTATTTCAAAACGAAATATTTAAATGGGTTTGAGAAACTTCTTTCATGGATAGTGAAAGCAAATTTTTCCCAATATACTTGTACATTTCTAAAATATATCACTGTAGGTCATTTGGAGTGCTAAATTTTAGTATAGTAAATTCAAATGAAACTCACAAATACTAAAAAATAAAGCAATCAACTATGATTCACACAAATATTGTTTAGTTTACACTTCTGTATGACCTTCTTTGTGTCAACACTTACAGGAAAGATAGTAAAGCTGCATTCAATATAAATGTGTAAGTTGATGTGTTATAAAAATGCTTATCTTATTTAAACAAAACTTCTAACTTTAGTAATAATATGTTTTGAAAAAACAGTCGGTATCATAAATATAATAAATGTATTATGTGACAGCAATAGTATTTTGGATGTAATCACTTCCACTGTAATAAGCATAAATTTAAATATCATACATACATAGTGTCAAACAAAACGTTTTTGATAAAAAACAAATGCAGTTGCTTATTTCTCACAAAAGATTAGGATAGGAAACGTTAAAAAATGCCCCTTTGACATAACATATTATTTATTAAGAATCGAAGATTCTTTCTAATTTCCTATTCCGGACATCCGGCCGTCCGTGTTAGCTCATTTTTATCCGAAGTGGCTAATCCGATTCCAACCAAATTTAGTATACAGACACTAGTGGACCTTCGACAGAACCCTTATGAATTTCAGGTCCATAGGTCAACTCCAAAGGTCAGAGGTCACCAACGGTCAAACATTTTTAAATACGACCTATATCATGCGGCACATGATTTTAGGTTCATTTTTTACCAGGAGTACGAGGCCACATTCCGTTTGTTAAAATTTAACTATTTAGACCCTGATTTGGGCCCTTATTTGTTACATTTTTCAAATTAATGAATACGTCATGCGTGACACATGATTTTGGATCCGTTTTTGACCAGGATTACAAATATGATGTGCGTTTGTTACAATTTAACTATTTAGGCCCTGATTTGGGGCCTTAATTGTTAAATATTCCAAATTAATGAATACGTCATGTGTGACACATGATTTTAGGTCCGTTTTTGACCAGGATTACAAATATGATGTTGCTTTGTTAAAAGTTAACTATTTAGGCCCTGATTTGGGGCCTTAATTGGTAAATATGGTAAACGATGCGGTTCATTTTTCCATTATGTTATGTTTGATTTCCATTATGTTTGTTAAAATTCAATGTATTACGTATCACAATGGCATTACTGTATTTTAGGTGGATGTACGAGGATAATTTCATTTGAAATAGAATACATACATTTTAGAATTACCCAATGGATTTTTACTTCCACCCGATAGTTGAATAGTATATTTTATGTGTATTCTTATTACGATACAAAGTTAGTTTAGTTTGAATTTAATACGTATCAAAATATTAGCAGCAGAATAAATAATGAATCTACTCCTACTACTACTGCTGCATGATGCTACTTGACCTGCAGAGAAAATGAAATGGAAATGGAGTTGGAACTGTATAATTAAAATATGCATTTAAAAATGCGGAAAATCATTGCAAGAAAACGAGAAAATAGGTAGTTATAATGTGCTTGACAAGACAGATTGATAAGTGACCATGCTTACACATTTGATATTGTTTAAAGATTTTAAGTTGGCATGCAAATTCGAGGTTTTTGGAGTTCGAGGGTTTCTATTTTGGAAGAGTTGTAGTTACCAAAATAATGATAATGAACGTGAACTCAGTTCAGTTAATTTGGACATAAGACTAGTCGTGATAATAACAATGGCCGTTATAATATATACTATTTTGTCGCAGATGACGTACATTTTTTCAAAATGACAAAACTGAATCCTACCCATTAAACTTATACATTTCTATACATACTGGATTTTTCCATTCTTGATTGACATTTTATTCAGAAAACTTAATAAGTTGTTTAAAAAAGGCAATAAAGTCAAGCAGTTGTATTATCATTGTAAGCAGAATTAATTATTTGTCAAAATAACGTAAAACATAAATGGAAAAACTTTTGATACGTAACACATCGAAATCATTTAGTTATGTCTATGTTAATTTATTTTAACAGACATGTTCATATTCACCAACATATATAGATTCCAGAATGGTCACTAATATAAGTATCGTAGAGACAAGCTTCAAGAGCATCCTTTCTGGCAAAACAAACGTCAATTTGAGATCCCAAGTCCGTTGTTGGAGCGTTTTCGAGTTGATTTAACATATTAAATTTTTGGAAAAACCTTGTCAATACTTCTTCCCTTTCCATCATGTTTATATTTAGATCTCCTACCACTACCATGTCTCTAGTTCTCAAATCTCCGAGAAACATTTCCAAATCGTTCAAAAAGCCGGTATTACTATATTTGGGATGTTTGTAACATACCACAATCGTGCAATCATCTGTTTCAAAGGATGTGATCATGTAGTGTTTTTGTCCTTCTTGTATTTCTAATGTACGCTGATTATAATGTGGGTAACCTGCTACTCAACCAAAAAATACAAAAACATGTCATACAAAAAGATCAAATTAATATTTAAATGTGAATTAGGTAGAATTTGAGTGTTGCCCAAATACCTATAGAAAATAAAAGAAATCCAACGGAATTTGTAGAGTTATTAACTAGCTGACAATTCTGCCGTGAGAAAAGCTCAAAGGTGGGTAGACTAACAGCAAAGTTTTTTAATACATGTGGTTCCACAAAAAGTACTTGGCTACTCTCCATAATATGTCGATCGCATGTCAAGTCTTTCCGGTATTTTGGGAAGCTTCGAACATTTTGAAAGTATATTCTGCGTGTCTTAGTACTATCCAGAAGTGATTTAAAGCTGAAAGTCACTTGATTGTGACGCAGTAGAGGCATCTCAATTGAAACATCATCATTATCACCCGGATAGTCAGTAGGAGTGAATTCGTCATCGATAAAATGTCCATTTCTTGACGTGGCTCTGCTGCATGGAACATAAAACTCAGGACGCTGCAGTTTCCTCCTGGTTCATACCATTACAGACTGTAATGATGACCCTTGGGATTTTTTGCATATATCTTTGTCTTTACAGGTAGGAGGAAGATCATTTATACGTTGAAATGGAATATATCCAATAGGATTACCCATATTTCAGGACACAATTCTGGCAGTTGTTTCCGTTAGGCCTTTGATATATGGCAAAATCGACCTCGGCATGTCTATGGTTTGGGCATATGTTTCTGTGTTTAAAATCGTTTGATGATTCGTCTTATCTGCATTTTAACCCAGTGTCTTGAATAACCATTTCTTTGTACGAGCAAATTTTCGACTTGTTTAATTTCAGGCTTCACAAATTCTGGGCTACAGATTTGTAGAGCATGTCGCACCAATGTGTTCACTACTGTGACTTTGTGGGCCATATGATGGTTTGAATCCCAATCCAGGTATTGTACTTGTGCGTATGGGTTGCCTTTTTGTGAACTTTGAGTTTCAGAAACCGGTCGTGTTGTGGCAACACACAACCCCCCAAAAATGCAATTCACGAATCAAATACTTTTTCAACTGTGAATTCAATGCTCGGTTGAAACTAAGTTAATTTAAGTTGCGAGAGTATTTTGGAAATCTGCTTTGTTCTAATGATCGCAAAAATGACATCCACAAATCTTCTGTAGAATTTGATGTTAGAATTATTCTGTACAATTAACTTTTCAAGATGCTCCATAAATATGTTGGCAACATTACTTGATAGTGGACTTCCCATTGCTACACCATCCAATTGTTCATAGAACTTTCCTTTCCACAAGATATAGGTACATGTTAAAAATATTTTAGTGCCATCCATTATGTCGTCTATTGAAAGGTAGTTCGCTTTAACAAAGTGTTATCCGCTTTGAGAGTTTCATGGATGTAGTTTAGAGTGTCCTGTATTGGAATGTTGGTAAATAAATTTCTTGCCTCATGCGATACCATATCTTCCCCTGGTTTAAGGTTTATGCATTCCGTGTTGCCAACCAGTGGCTTTAATATTTTGTGGAAGACCCTACTCAAATCTTGTGTAGGTGAATTATAGAAGCAAACGATTGGACGTAGTAGATCGTTAGGCATGTGAAGTTTTGGTGATCCATAAAAAACTGGTGGTCGATTGTTCCCCGGAGTAAGGTACTGGTATTCATCTTTAGTTATTTCCTGTTCTTTTTGTAGGCGTTCGCAAAAAAACATTTTACCAAAGACCAAATCAATCAACATGAATACAAAGGAATCACTCACCTACGGAACCAACCTGACATTTATATAATGAAGGTCGACAAGGCTAACAGCACGGTTATTATGAAACTTGAAGAATACAAAGAAAAGGTCATAGAAATACTTTAAGAAGGCCCATATCAAGAAAGAAAAAATTTAACTATCAAATATCGTAGAACGGTAAAAACACAGAAAAATATGCCCAAACCACAGACATGCCGAGGTCGATTTTGCCATATATGAAAGGCCTAACGGGAACAACTGCCAGAATTGTGTCCAGAAATATGGGTAATCCTATTGGATATATTCCATTTCAACGTATAAATGATCTTCTTCCTACCTATAAAGACAAAGATTAGTGCTAAAAATGTGGCGTGTATCAAATCTTTTATACATGCAGCGATATGTACATTGAACAAATATGCGATTTGGATAGACGAATCAAGAAGCACAAAATGATGCCAAAACAGGTGCAATAACAAATTCCGCTGTATCCGATCACATTCGGGACAACTTGAAGAAGGACCATGAAATATTATGGGATAAACTCAGATAAACTCAGAAACTCAGACTCAGTTGATCCCCCAGGAAGATAGACAACACCATCGGACTTTAAGGAAGGCATTTATATTAAGAAGGCAATGCGAGAAAACCTCCCGCATATGAACAGAAAGCATGAAATACCTGCCAAAAAACTTCCTGTTTGTTACAACGAGATCTTGGATGACCTTCACTCTTGGTAGACTATTAGCAATCCATTGATATAGGATAAATAAATATATTATACTTGTAAAATTTCATGAAGAATTATACGAATTATTGGTGACATTATGAAAATCGTTATTGCCTTATTATAAAAATCCCCTGAAGAGGATCTGTGGTCGGATCGATCGGGACGATTTTAATAAAATTTGTTAAAACACTCGTTGTACCTACATTATCTAAATTTAAATACTAGTTGCAGAGCTTTCACTGTCCACAAAGTGTCGAAAAAATATCGGAGTTTTCAAACTTTTAGTCATATCTTCTGGAAAAGGAAATATTTTGCCCAATAGTCTTCTGCGCTTAATGGAGCAGACAAAATTGTAGGTGGTCAACCTAGAAGCACCACCAACGGGAACAGGACCCGATTCCCCCAGTAAACTCGTCTCCGGACAATTTTCCCTGGACAAAATATCCTTGGATGTTTTTTCCTGCGGACATTTTTCCCCCGACCCACTTTTCCTCAGAACGGACATTTTTTTCCTCGCAAATTTTCCCCCAAATCGGACATTTTTCCCCCGACGAATTTTTCGCCAACCCGGACATTTTTTCCCGACACTTTTTTCCTTCATTACAAATCCCAGACCAGTCTATTGATATTGGTAGTGGGTAAATGAGACAAGCCAAATGAAATATATGACATGATTATATGATTAATGAAAGAAGCAAGCATATATCACAACCACAGAATATTGGCGATGCAGTCTTAAGATATTTTACTTGAATGTTTAATTAACATCTTCTTTGTATAATTCTAAACACGAATACCGGTGATTATTTTGATTGCTGACATTGATTGATTTATTTTCAAAAAGACCAAACACACCATGTGCATTTTTCATTGCAAATAATTTTTTTTTTAAAATAGGGAAAAAATTCTCGAGGAAAAATGCGTCTGAGGGAATTTTTGAGTAAGGAAAGTTTGTCCGAGGAAAGGTCGCTGAATTGGCAAATAAAGTCAGGAGAAAATTGTCCAGGGAAAATTTGTCTAGAGAAAATAGTCCGGGGATGATTTGTCCAGGAAAATTAAGTCACCAACCCACCACCAACAAACAGAGAAGTAGTTTTAAATGATATTATGTCTTTCCGCAAAATGTCAAAACAAATCAAAAAATTCCAAATTTTTAATTTTTTTCAAAAACTTCATAAACTGGTCGAATTGCCAAATATCTCCAGACTGATAAGTTCTAAAGTGCTCAACTTTCATGAAAAGTTTCATTGGTCAGTTTTACTTTGGTACACGTTAACTTTAAACCTCTGTCCAGTCTCTCTAAAACAACATATGGAGATGAAATCTGGTATTGAGTAATCGTGGGTAAGCATGCTTCAAAATGGTGTAAAGGTTTTAAATTTTTAGGCAAACAAATTTGGGGTGTACCCACACTCATGGTCTTACTCTTCTACAAAATGAGACAGAAGGCTCAGGTTTCTTCATTGTCGTCTCTACAGGCATATTTTAATCTTTTCCATTTAAAAATGAATGACATCATTCTATACCAAAAACTGTTTTCTTTCTTTTGTCGTTTCTTTCTCAATACAAAACGAATACAAACGTCTTCAAATGAATATTATGTTTTCAAATGAAATGCAAATTTCTGGTCCTTTTTAAGTTTTTAGAAAACTCAAATTTTTGAGAACGTGAATAATTCTCTCCATATCTTAATGCAATGTATATTGAAATGCTTGAAATTAAACCTTCCTAACTACGTAGTCCTGTTTTGCTTATGTAAATTCTGCTCTGTCTATCAAAAAAATGTTCCCACGCGGAAGCGGCAACTTTAGTTGTCATCGTTGTCCTCTAACTGATCACCCCTCAATATTTTCTTTATTTCTGGACTCCGCAAGTTTTGCTAATGTTTTCTTATAGTACACCAAGTACAAAATGGCTTCGAGAACCAGAATAAGGGCGATGATGCACGCAAACAAAATAAAACTCACATTAGACGTATTAATGTGTTCACGTGTGTCTTGCAAATGCATAATTAGTGTAATTGCAATACTTGTTGGAAAAGAATTTGTAAAACCAGTTTTCAGTATTCGCCTTTTAATTAATTTGATGCAATAACTCATTTGTAGGATATAGAGTTAAACACTGTTCTGGAATTGTATTAAAAACCGCTGAACTAATTACGCCAAGAGTTGCTTCCTACAAACACTGTCATCAGCAAACCTGTTAGGTATATGCTCTAGAAATGAAAAAAAAATAGAAAAAAATCAATGCAGGTTTATTTGAGGGCTGCTGAGACCGCTGATAGCTTGTTCACTTTATTTTAAAGGAAAGCTGTTTTTGCTTTTTGCATTGTTTTGTGCAAACAACAATACACGTACTATTTCAAATATATTCATGGATTTACCATTACGTACATACATTGAAATTGGCATGAAATATGCCGATTATAATATTTGCTATGTTCTTTATTTGATGAATACTGGATATGATAAAGTTTGTAAACATTAAAAAAACTATCTCTTCCTATTTACAATATTGTAAACATTCTGTCTTTGACTTTAAGAATAGCGAAAAATTGCTTAAAAGCAACCCCTCCCGTTTCTCTAGCACATACAAGCAAACAGTTTGAGCTTCAAGTTGAAGCTGCTGTTCCGTTCTCTCTGAGAGTCTGGAGGCTTATTCTCGTTCTCACTTGAGCAAATTCTTAGCAATTCTTAAGTCAATGGCTATTCACGATCGAATTCTTAAGTAAATTCTTAAGAATTTGCTTAAATTTTTTTACTTAAGTCGAAGAACGTGAATACACCAATTCACAACGAAAAATAGATTTTACTTAAGTACACTATTTTACTTAAAACTTAAGACAGGTCGAGAGGTGTCTTAAGTAAAACTCTACCACTTAGTCATGCATGACAATACATTATCCATTATAAACAAGCTTTTCCTCGATTTTAAATTAAAATTAGCCAATTTTAGAGTGTAATGTTAATACTAAAATCGTGTGACAACCTAATTTAAGTGTTAACACCGATTTTTAATAGCTTTGGGTGTATGCACACATTCCAATGTGAAATGATGGGACAGATACAAAAAATGGCAAGGTTTTTACAAAGACCGTATAAGTGGAGAGAATTGCGCGTTGTTAAATAGTGGAAGCAATTTTCCGAAGGTGCGGCAGCAACCTATGATTTATTTTTAGTTGTGGTCATGTACTAGAAAATTCATGTAAGAATTTAACCTTTATTTACATTTATCAATACAGATAAGAATGTATTTTATTGATTACTTAGTTATACCGGTGTTATCACCATTTGGGATTTCACACAGCATAAAACTATTCAACTAAACCTTAACATTGTTACAAGGATTACAGTTACATTTTGAGGTGAAGGTTTTAGTTTGTTCACAATAATACAAGGCTTTCCTTGCGAGAGATTTTAAGTTGGGAGCTGCCGAAAAGTCAAAGTTTTCGTTGAGGTTTAGTTTGCAATAGCCTTCACGAAATATCTTCATGGCTGCTTTAGCATCCACAGTAGCATCATGCGGGCCCCTTTGAAAGTCCTCCCTGAAATGATAAAAGTAAATGTCCCGTAAACTCATTGGTTCCATTTTTTTGGGTAGTCCTTTGAGGGCCGCAAGTTAAAACTTTGCAAATCAAACTGTCGAAAGTCGATTGGTGAGATTTCTAAGTATCGGAAGTCGTTTCCTCTACCACATATTATAATGTAATTTTGACCAAAGATTTAAACTCCTCAACGGCCTCCCCGAATGGCGTTCCGTCTTTTAATTGTGAACTGGACGTAATGTTTGCTGTATGTTTCAAAAAATAATCCACTCTAAAGGTTCCAGGAAGGTGCTGAATTGTTTTATTTAATAGAGTTTTCCCGGTCGCATCTACAACACTAACATAGGCCGCCTTTGGAATTCTTGGTTCATCTTCCTTAATAATATCTCCTTTGGGTGGTGGAAGATCATAAGGTCAGATCATTTTGTTGTCCTTTGGATTCAAGTACATGATGTACCTTTGCGCTGCCTCTACATCAAACGCCACAAATTCCCCAGCATGGATGTCATTTGCCCAGTGTGGTTCTATAGAAAATTATTCGTAACTATTATTTGATTAAATAAGGTTAAAATTTTAATTCTATTGCGTTATGAGTCTTCATTCATTTACCCTGAGCCTTCTCCGCTTCCGGAGGTACCACATCCAAAGACGAATTTCTCACGGTTGCATAGGCGTCTGGAGTTATCACATCAGTGGATGGGTTTCTCACGGTGTTAAATCCTGTGAAAAGTCGTGGGCCTTTCCATGTTCTCGCCGGTGCGTCACCTTTAGCCGAAAACTGCTTCATTGTTTTTCTGTTAAATATGCCTCGGACACAGTTGAGCTCAACCTTTCCCAGAAAGTTTACGAATTTCTTAAGAAAAGCAATCTTGTCTGACGAGTCCGCATAATTTGCCCAGTTTATGGTTTGTTCCTGACAAAAAATTCAAATTGGGTGCACGAAAACACAGTTATCATCATTTCTAAGTGTAATTACGTTCAAATGAAAGCGTACCAGAAATGCCATGGCCAAATGAGTGGCTTATGGACGGTGGTCACCCGGTGGAGGGTCCTACGGAAATAACTAAAATCAAAATGAAAGATATTAAAATTTGCGCAATTGACCTACATTAATGTTATAGGCTCGTCCTTCTTATATCGACGAATGGAAACCAACTGGACGTAACTTCACTCTGATCAGCCAGGGGAAAAGGACGTATCTCAACTTTGCATGAATGAACGAAAGGACGTAACTGCATATTTGGGGTGAAATGAGATTGTTTTTCCAATGTTTGACGGTCATTTTGATACCACCAACACACTATTGAACTATGTAGAAAAACATTTGGGCGGCATGGCAAAGTTGGCTACTTGGCATGTGCCACAGAGACAAGCTGAGCGTTTTTAATCGCATAATATGATAATCTGCTTATTTTTGCAAATTTTTCAGTGAAACTATAAATGAAAGGTGCGCTTTTACGTATGTGTAATTATGTAGCTATTTAAAGCTACTAGATCACTTTTTTTTGGAAGATTAAAAAGTTAACTAATTTGATGGGTAGAAAGCAACCGTGGCTTTTTTGTCCGCTGTACAAAAGTAAGTTAAGTGCACATACGTCCTTTCGTTCATTCATTCTAAGTTGAGATACGTGCTTTTCCCCTGGCCGATCAGAGTGAAGTTACGTCCGGTTGGTTCCCATTCGTCGATATGTCAAGTTACCCGAACAATGAAATAATAAGTTTCAATTGGTGACAACAGAAAGTACTTCTATTTAATTAATTAATTATACCTTATAGTTATAGTCAAGTCAATTTCCACAATCACGGCAATAGCTTTCCAAATGGGTTTATCACCTTACCGGTCCACGCACGGGAAACTAGTATATACGCTACTTTATACGCAATAAGATATGCTTTTAATTAACCTTCCAGCCCAACACCAATTAAGAATTATTATCAGAGAGCTCCAAATCACATGGAATAAAACAACACAACAACAACAACACTTCTGCTGGATTCATACAGCTAGTCCAGCCACTCTTCTCATAATGCCCATGTCGCATTGAGTTTTTCTAAGAATTTACTTAAAGTTAAGAATGGCTAAGCAAAAAGCAAAAAGGTTACTGATTACACTTTAAGAATTGCTTAAAAAATTGCTTAGCCAGTCTTAAAGTTAAGTAACTTTTGAGTAAATCCTACAGTATAGCTCTCCTGAACGTGAGTGCTGGAGAAAGGCAGGAGCGTGCGGGCATTTGTAGTAAAATATACTCACGGCGAAAAGTGTCTTAAAAGTCTGCAGAGATAAAGTAGTGCATAGAGTACATAGGCACATGAGGTCTGAAGTGGATGGAAGAATTATATATATAAAATGTATGCTCTATAGGTGGGCATTTTATATGAAGTTGGTTAAAAGGTAAGAAATGAGTTTGCTTAGAGTTTTATGACTTTGTTTTGAAGCCATTTATAGAATTTCCCTGAAGTTTTTGTAATGATCTAAGAGGTTTTAAGAAACAGAATTCGACTTCCAGATTGTTCAAGCAGAATAGAGATTTTATATGCTGATACAGATGTTTCTAACCGTTGAGATTGAATCAGAGAAAAGAACTTTATACTGTATGTTTTGCAAAATGCATTGGCAAGTTTTTTAAATCAGTCAATCACAAGCTTTAATCAAGAGAATAACATCCTAAAACCGAACTTCCAGCTCAACTATCCTTTGTACATATTATTATGCTGTAATAAAGAGCATAGGTGAAAACCGCATAGCTTTATTTCACACATAGCACACTTCTTACTGCGCTTACAATACACACGCTTCCATTGCGTATGAGCATTTGCTCAACACTGATTACATTCAACAATACTAGCAACAATAAACCAATTTAATGATCATTTCAAATACGTAGCTGAGGCTGAGCTATATTATGTATATCTATCTATCTGTCTGATTCTCTGACACCTACCACCAATAAGATGACAAATCAGGCTCAATCACTGTACCAAATTTGGTGCGATTCTGACAAGTTTTATAGTCCCAGGGGTTACCTCCCCAGGGGGTGACAAATCAGGCTCAAAATCAATAGGGCTGTTTCTCATAACCTAATAAATCAGGATACCAAATTTGGTGCGATTCTGACAAAGCATATGGTCAGGAGGGTTACCTCCCATTATTACCCCAAGGAGATGACCGATAAGGTTCAAAATCAATCGGGTTCCTCCTGATGATCTAATAAATCACTGTACCAAGTTTGGTGTGATTCTGACAAAAGCGTATGGTCAGAGGGGTTACCTCTCCCTATTACCCCAGGGGGATGACCAATCTGGCTCAAAGTCAAACAGGGTTCCTTATTATGACCCAGTAAATCAGGATACCAAATTTGGTGCGATTCTGACAAAGCATATGGTCAGGAGGGTTACTTCCCCCTATTACCCCAGGGGGATGACCGATCAGGTTCAAAATCAATAGGGTTCCTCCTGATGACCTAATGAATCACTGTACCAAGTTTGGTGTCATTCTGAAAAACCGTCTGGCCTGTATCGTGCTCACAAACAGACACACGGACAGACAAACATGACAATCTCAATACTAGCTTCACTATGCTCAGCTACGTAATAATATGAATGTTCACTATAAAAATTAGTGAAAGAAGGTTGCCTTATAAGTGTAAAATATTTCAGCAATATAAAGTAAAATGCATAAAGGAAAAAAGAAAAAAACAATTTGCCTCTTGCCCTTAAACTTGCTGGGAAAACAGACGAATTTTCATGAATTTTGTCAGCTGATTTTTTGTA